>NCQV01093736.1:0-13229 GCA_002740545.1 Lophocereus schottii | reverse complement strand
AAGAAATATGCTCTTTTGATGGCCCAAAGGGGCCTCAAGTGGTAACTTATAAGGCTTGATAAAGGTATTAACACAGGTTATCAAAAGAGGCCCCCTATCCTAGGCATGTCTTTTGAAGTTACATGGCTTATTGCAAAGAAATTTTTCGGCTTTCCTTTTGTCAAATGGCGGATTTAGTCTCTTTTTTTATTTATTTCTCTCCCTCTCCTTTTGCCAATCCTAGATTCACCATAGGATAGAAGCATTCTAGAAAAAGGAGTATTTAGAACTACTAAAAGAAGATATTTTATTAACGATCAAGGTTACATCAAACTTGAACTTAGGATGGATAAAGAAAAAATAAATTTCAAGACTCAAGAGCTGACAACAAACTAAGTGTCATCTATTCTTCATAATTGGACTATTTGGTGTCTTGTTATGTGGAGACTCTTCTTTCACAAGCATGTCAATATTCCTTAATGTCATAAGTTTTCAAATGACAACCTTCATTGTTGGTTGTATGTGGGCTATAGGATCCTGATGAATAACCTTACTTGATTAGCCTCTAAGAGTTGGTTTGGCATATAAGTTGCATTTGCCCTCCATCGAGCCAAGAAGTCAGGAAAGCTTTCCTTTTCCTCATGCTGAATTAACTTCAGGTCCCTAAGTGTGATTGGGAGGTCAGCATTATATGAATACTGGCGTAAGAGCTCTTTGCACAGATCATCCAAGTTCATGACCTTTTGTGATCCAATATTATAATACCAGCTTATCACGTCCTTGTTGAATGTCCAAAGAAATATGATGCAGAAGATATCATTGTCAATTCCTTTTAGAGTCCTGGCACGACAAAGTTCATCTCTTGATGGTTAGGGTTTTCGGTTCCATGGAATTTGATATCTGGCATGCTGAATTTGAAGGGTAATTTTCCTTTTGGGATTAAAGGGATTCCCATATAGTCATTAAAGTAATTGTTAAGCATCAAGAATTCCTTAACTAACTGTTCTATATGATTTATATGTGGATCAGTTTGAGGGGTCCCCCTTTCCCCTTCTTCTTCCTTCTTATTATTATCTGCCTTTAGGATGTCCTTGATAAGGTTTGAAGGGTAGTGGCCATAAGTTCCATTTTCATTTCACTTTTATCCACCCTTACTTGTATTCTTTCCCACATTTTCATAAGGTAAGCCATTTTGCTGTTACGTGTCATCAGGATGAGCTGTTGGACTTTGACTTTGACCTTAATCGTACAAGTGGAGTTTCCTTTACTTCTTTCTGGGAATGTAATCTCCCGTTATGTGAACTCTGCTTATATACCTTCTTGGTTTTCCTTATCCTGATCAATAAGGTGATGGGTTAGAGGAGTTGAATGTTTTTCCTATGAATAATGGAATGAAAACTCAACAGCATTGGCTAGGCGATGAAGAAAGTGGTTAATAACTTGTAGCCTGGTTGGAGAGGAGATAAGGATTTGAAGGTTTACGCCAGGCTGGAAAGGATAAGGTTAAAAAGTTGGATTTAGGCTGCTGGTTTTAAATAAAATAAAGTCTTACCATATACTAAGCTCTAAGGTGGGCTTAAATAGCGAACTTATGGGCCTACGTTAGGTCTAAGTGTAGCTTATATGACTCATGGGCCTATACTGAGCATAAACGTGACCTTGGTTTGGTTTGCCTAGAATTGGCTAGTTTATGTGTGTAGATGGATCTAGGTGGACTCATGTAGGGATCTTAGACCTAGGGAATGGATGTATGATGCGAGGAGCATGGATTTATGCATATGTCAAATACTTAGGTCTTAATTGGACTCACGCATTATGAATATGATGTATGATTCAGTGCAACTTAGAAATATTAAAGCTCTAAAGTTCTAATAACACCATTACAGACTTTGGACCTAGATGAACTCAAGGACTATGCATGATGAGGCAAAATGATGTGTGATTTTTGGGCCTAAGTATCCTACAACTAATGTGCTAAGACTAAAGGGACAATGCCGACCCATGAACTGAGACCATGCTGAGAGCCCAGGTAAAGAAACTATACCGAACATCTCTACAGGATCACGGTTGGGTTCCCTTAATGGGCTCTAAAACTGACACTGTGACTTTTGTCCTTTTCTCCTAAATCTAGACTCAAGCCCATACATCCAGACTTTGGGAATCCTAGCTGAGGTATGGTGGACCTAAAACAAGCCTAAATTCTACCCATTCCCTAAGCACATATTGGTATGGAAACTCTTTTTTCCTTGAACACCCGATCGAGCTCTTTTAAGCTCAATTGAGACCCTCATTAGGACTTTATATGAGCTAAACTTGAGGCTAGAACCTATTCAGATTCAGGTTAAGAGCCCTTATAACTCAATTGGCCTAAAAACCACTTGGATCATTAACCCATGTTACTAGACTTGGCCTTCCTTAACCTAGGGCTTGTAGACACAATGATGACTTCGTAGAACCCTAAAGCACATATACACTGGTCTTTGGGTGGAGGTAAGGTTTTAGAAATATCACTAGAGTTCTTAACATTCATAAAATCACACAAGCAAATGAGTTCCAACTAAATCAAAAATTATAAGTTATAAGTAGTGTAGGTAAGGTTTAGAATAGCCATCTTATGACCCAACGCTTTCTAGGTCACCCGTGGGGTGCATGGCATGACTAGAACATTTCGATTACTTCCTTGTATCATATGGACTGGCAAAGTATGTCACGAGTGGGTGAAAAAATTGCAGGCTCCATTGGAAGTTTAAATGGGCACACTGAGTTAACCAATTGTTTTTTTGAGGGGTAATAGTAGTGGTTAATCCTAGATGCATTGTTAATCCTATTAGTGCAAAGCCTTTAATGCGAGAATGTCTAATACATAACTAAAATCATTTTCCATATTAAATTTCAAATCTCACCCACTTTAAGAAAAAAAATTCTCCAGTAGAGTTGCCAATGTAAGAACCACCACCACCTAGGTGCATCCCCCTCTTCCGCGAATGATCGGACTTGTTTGCTAGGTGTTTTGTTTTGGAATTAAATCATATTTATTTTTATAGAAAAATAGATTTGGACTACTGAATAGCAGGTTCGGCCCAAAAAGTTGGGCCTAAGATCTAATCCCAGAACCCGATCGGGTTCCTTGGCCAGAGCCTAGTCCAAGCTCTCTCGACTGGATTCTGGTCGTAGTCCCTGCCTAACCCAAAATCTGGGCTACAGATCTGATCCAGTCCATTCCTAGGCTTACACCAAGCCCAGATTCTAGTCCAAACAGTTTTACTATCAAAATCCCAAATTAGTTTTTCCAATTTAGAAAAACTAACAAAAAAATATAAAAAAGACAAAAAGCAATGAATATTATTTAAGAGAGTTGTCAGTGAGTTTTAGGGAAAACTTACATACCAAATCTACTCTTCAAAGGTGAACATAAACTGAAAGGGATAGCTGGTTCACTTCAAAAAGTTTTCGAAAGGCCCTTGAGTAATCTCTAGTATGGGGACCGTCTTGGCTCCATAGGCTGGAACTGAGGATCGAGAATCAAGAGCAATGGTATGGTCGCATGATGGATTGCATCACATCATCGCCTATCATTACTGATGATCATACTAATCAATATAGGAAGTTAGATCTTAATTACACTATCGAACATTCATGCAGTATATTAGCACAAATCATGTCAAACAACACTAATCAAAGGTACAATGCTAGTGTAGAAAAATTTAAAATAAAGTAAGTAATTATAGCGTCGTGGAGTTAATTAAAGGTTACATCTTTATAAAATCTACAATCAAATAAGCAGAAGGGCAAGAAAACAAATAGAAAGAGCGAGGGAAAGATTAGATTTTCCCCACAGGATAACACAACCGATTCACTTGGTAACCTAGCAGAGTGACGCCTTTTAATTATTGATCCACTTCTCTCTCTTAATGCTCTCAATATGTAAAGTGTTTCTCTCATATTTTTTCCAATGTGTTCCTCTCTAATTTCTATTCTTCTTCTCATAAAAAATCTGATGTTCTCCTCCGTAGTTCTCAATGTGTTTAGACCTAGAGGATAGCCACATTTTTTATAGTGTTTATAGGGATCATCAGAAACGGTTTAGAGAAAGAAGACTTAATGATTTTCTCATTAAGTTTAATCTATGCAGATGCACCAATCCATGTAGAATTCTATTTGCTAAGAAACACTATAGACATAGAAAAGGACTCCAAAAGGGAATACTATAGAGCCTTGTTGGGTTCTCAGTTTGGTCATGTTGTATTGGGCAAGGACTCGATCGGGTTCCTAGGTTGGGCTGCAAATAACACGATATGTTTTGGCCATAACTTTCTCATCTGATCTCTACTTTAAGCGATTCTTTTTTCCACGAAAGCTTATTTAGTCTAGTTTTTAATGACACTAGTTTCATAATTTTAGATAATTGTGTAAGAAGATATAAGCAAAACGGTGAATAGTTGTCGTTCTTAGCACATGCCTTAGTATTCGACTTAATACCTTTTCCATTACTTATTGGATTTTTGGTGCATAATATGCTATTAGAAATACATTCAATGAAGAATACTAGTATCTAATCTCAATAATTTTATATACCCTATAGTAAGGTGAAATATATGAAATAAATACCCACTATACGTCGAATACCGTCAAAGCAGACTTGTTTAGGCTTGATTACCCTTTTGTTTCCTTCTTTGTTATTCTTCAGGCTCAAAATACAAAAATTGGGTTACAGATTTCATCATTAGGCATTCTATAGAAAACTATGATGCCATTTTTAGGATCTATTGCGTGCAAGACTAAGTGGGGCGAATTTTGGAAACTTATAGCCAAGTGGAAATTGGAAATTGGAAATCAAGTGGGTTATAAGCAATTTCCTAATCATGATGATCAAGAGTGAAGAACAAAAAACTTATTCTGACTAAAATTTGAAAAGTGAAGGATGGCTAGAACCACCATAGAACGAGGTCCTAAATACCATGATTCACAATCAAATTTTCCTAGTAGTTTAGTTTGGGTTTAGAAGTGGGCATAGTTTAGTCAATTTCCTATCAAAACTTTAATACACATTTTTTTATATTTAATCCAAATTTAATACTTTGATCATTGAATTTAGTCTACTTTTCATTTTGGTTGTCAAGTAAATCTATTTCTGGTAACTTCTTTCTTTATTCTTTCTCTTATCATGACTCAAGTTTGCTTCTTTCTGATTAATTCTGCTAATTTGCTTGTCAGCAGTTGTTTAGTTTCTAGATTTAATTATATTTATGTTACATTTAAATTTTTCAGATTGAGTAATTTATATTTTCATGTTGCCTACTTTCAACTTAATTGTTGTGGATTAGTAGTTAGTGTAGCAACCCATATTTGAAGTAGTCTTATAGATTCGACCCTCAAGTACTACGATTGATAATCGTATGCTTGCAGTATTACTATATATCCTTCTAACATTGTACAATTTTTTATCGTTAGAGGGAGATCAACCTCCATTTCTATTTTTAAACAGCAAGGCAATGGTTATCAGCAAGGCAATGACTAGTAATCAATAGGACATAATCATACACAAAAAGCAGCCCATTGAATTTGCAAAGCATATTTCATCATAAAAGATCCCAATGCCATGTCACAACACATAATTGACCTATATCAAACCACAAAGCAGTCGAAGAGCTCCTAAACAGATGGTAAACCAACCAGACCAATAGAACCTCACTCTTTTGAAAAATATAAACACTCCCTCTAATGTGTTTCTAATGATAATGGCTCTCTCTCTCTCATCATTCCAATGTAACATTCTTACCATAAACCTGGCTATACCCTTAATCCTTCATCAGCAAAATGCAATATGTAAATGATAATCTAGAGGACTTACCAGGAGTTGTAGCAGGGTTTAAGGCTTAGAGTAAGAGAGGGACAAATGATTTAGGAAATGTAAAACTAAAGCTAAGAGACTAAGGAACACCAAACATTTTTAACAAAAGTAAGTGCCACCAACACCACACCACCCTAAGAGATCAATAATGAACCCCCAAATGAGCTTAGGAAAGTAAGTAGAGAAAATAAAAAAACACATCTTATTCAATCACCATACTAAACATGTCATTCACTTTTTTTCCTCTTCCTTTTTCTTTTTCTTTTTCTTTTTTTCTCTCTTTTTGACAACAAAGCTAGTGAATCGCAGTAAAAACATCACAAATTCACAGCTCAAACTCAATTCCTAATAAGCATCAACCCATAAAATAAAGGGAGAAGCATCAATCCATCAAATCAATAACATCCTCTCACTATAACAACACACACAAAAATAGCCACCAAAATATCCCAATCATCACCCCAATCCATCATCACAACATCGATGTAAAGCTCCATTAGTCTTGACATAGCGACCGGAAAATACATTTGATCAAAGGCTAAATAAGAGGGTTCACAATGAATGAAATTAATCAAGGCATAAAGGGCTAGCAAGGGATAGAATATTGATCACGAGATCACTTCTTGGCTATGTGGCTATCAATGCGACAAAGAATGCCTTTATCACGCTATCAGAAGTACATATGATGTGTAACCTTAGAGAGAGACAAGACAAGTTCTATAAGACATGCACATGGAAGGGTGGCCAATCATTTTATGGGCTCCAAAGGGCAATCGACATGCAAACCACAATAGTGCAATGTAAACCATTATCCCAAACCAACTTCCACAAGATTTCACTAAGAAAAGCAACACAATCATGCATAATCATATAAGTCTACCATCATTACAATGCCCTATCTTGTAATCACCTGATTAGCTTTAATTATCCAAAGTTTAGTGGATAAACTACGGAGGAACAAGGCTAGAATATTACCGTCATCCTAGGGAGGATTAGGATTAATTTATTTACTTAAACATTATAACACCAATTAGTGCCACAACCTGCAAGCGTAGAGGTGTTGTAGTCTAGATTAAAAATATCATTCCTCTGGGACCAATGCAATTGATCAAGTTTATCCTTCTAAAATGATATGCAAATAGAAATTGAGTTGGAATGATTTCTAAATCTAACCAATCACAAGTTGAAATGCTAATTACCAATATAAGACTTCTATCAATTAAAGACGCCTTGGGATTTATTTCACCAATAATGGATTAGATTTGGTAAATTAAGTTTTATGCTTACTTTAGTTAGGTGAATCAAAGGATAAGAATCATAAATAATTTAATTCTTCCTTTCAAAATAAACTGAATTGTTTAGACTAATCAAATTGCCATTCTTTCAATTGTTCTTAAATTAGTTTAAACTAACGTCTCAACCTGCAACTTTATCTCAAAAATTACTAGGCTCAGTCTAATCTTCTCTATCGAATAGTGCATTTCTCCTTTTAGTATTTCACCCTACCATTAGCAATTTGCAAGGAATTTTGGCCTAAATCACTCCCAACATACACAACATATTGAAACAATCCAAATAGATTAACCATAATAATGATAAGATTAAGGATCTAATTTCACTCTTTGGCTAACAAATCGCTAGACTAAAGGAAAACTACTCATATATGTTTATTAAACTAACAAAAGAGATTAAACAAGACATCAAAATAACCTAGAACAATTCTACTGGAGTTCAAAGAGTAAGGAGAAGAAATTCCTTAGCAACAATGGAGTTTCTTGTTGATTTTTTAGTCTTCAAGCCTCCAACTTGCACCTTGCCTTCCTTCCAACCCTCCTCTTATCCCAAATGATTAAAATTACAAGATTATTTGAGAGATTTTTGAAGTAGAATGAGTTGGTTCTTCTTTCTTGTAACCGAACATGCCTTGATATAGCAGCCAACATGCGTTCTTAGTCATAAAACCGCAGAAAACGAAAGGTTGTAGTTTTTTCAAACCTGCCACAGACCATGGCCTTCACCATGGACAGTCTGTAGAGGTCTTTGTCTCGGTTGTTTCTCATTCATCTTCCCCTCCACGGACATAAAGGCTGGCGGCATCTGTGGTGAGTCAAAAACTCATCATTTGAGGGTCAATGCCTGGTCAAGTACGTCTTAAAACCTACAAAAAGTATCAAAGAACCATACCCAAGCGTATACCTAGCAAATAGTCATTCAAGTTGAGTACGGGTCAGGTTAAATTTGGGTCGGGTCATGTTTCAGGTTAAGTGGCATTTCAGGTAGGTCCGGTTTAGATTAGGTGAACTTCAGTCCAGGTCATTTTAGGTCAATCAATTTTTTGTCCATTACGCTTGTCATGCAAAAATAAGCAACTTTGTAGAAAATTTTAGGTCGAGTATGGTTTGATTCAGATCAATTTGGGTTTCGGTCCACTTTTAGGTAAGCAAATTTTGAATGTCGGGTTGGGTATGGGTTCAGGTTGTTAGGTTTGGATTTCAGGTCTCGGATTAGTTTTGCTAGGTCTACCCCAGCGCAAAATGGGAATTTGAGGTATAAATTATAACTTAAAGCTAATGAATTATCTAAAAAAGCAACAAAATGACCAAAAATGATGTAATCTTTAAACCTTTATCAAACGCTCCCATACCTGAACCGTTGCTTATCCCTAAGGAACTATAAGATTGAAACTATGATGAAAAACCTCCTCAGATAGATATTAGTAGCAACACAAATAGCCAAATCGACCCAAAAATTAGCCCAAAAGTGATTTAAGCCACTACAAACAGATAGGAGAATGAAGTTTTCAAAATATAAGTAGAGACCATCACATTAAATATTGAATCAACCTCTCAAATCAACTTGAACACTCCTATTGGCACATGTAATAGGTTAAGCCAGAAGACCTCATAGAACCTCACTTTAGTAGTGAGGTACTCATCACTCATGTGTTTTAAAGTATAACTTGTTTCTTTCAAATCTCATTCTAAAGAATCAACTCATAATAGACTTGTTATGACTCTCCAATTCGCCATCACTAGAATGCAAAACACACTAGGTAATCATGAGGACTCAAATAAGGTAGTGATAGGGCTATGGGTAATGGTTTAGCGGGGAACAAATATTTTGGGATTATGGAGCAAAAAGCCAAAGACTCATAACAAAATTATCACCTCCTTATTTTTCCACTGAAGGTGTTGAAATAATCCAATCCAATATCAACGCCAAAATCTTCTAGTTCACTTTTTTTTCCCTTTTTTTCTCTTTTATTTTTTCTTGATTTTTTTTTCCTTTCTCAAAGAGAATGATTATGGCATAGAACAATAAGTACCATCCAATACTTCTCAATTAACTCACAATAACTAACCAAATTACAACAAAGGGAATTCAAGCATGGAGCTTACAAATCCCTTATTGCATCTAAACAAACCACACCTTATATCATCACCCACAAACCACTCTAAATTAAGAAATGGAACTCTATAGTCTTGGCTAAGCAAGGTAAGATATGAATTTGGCCAAGGGCTATATTAGAGGTTCACATTAATAAACAAAGCTAAGGCTCAAAGGGGGTAGCAAGGGGTAAATCACGCCTAATGAGGCTAGCTTTTTGGTCAATGTAGCTCATTAATTCAAGGAATGTCTCAATCATGTTGCCAAAATGTGCATGCTAAATGAGATCTTGAACGGGAGTCAAAGCAAGTTATAGAGATTTAGAATTTAGGAAGAGTATGAAAAGGAATAAGATACTAAAATCGATGAATTAGTCTATTCAAGCTTAAAGCCTCACGGAACAACTGGCTGAGTACAACTAGCTTATGAAATCTCACTTGCCAAATATTCATGCAAAGAGTTATTAGGCAATCAAGTCATATTCAACATGATGGTCAAATCAAGAGGCATAATTTCAAAACTCATAATGAACACTTTTATTCATAAATGGGCATAACTACAAGGTTAAATTTAAGCCAAAGAAAGCTACCTAGTCTAAAGACTTTATCATTGGAGGATTTTTCTCTTTTTTTGTTGTTTTTTTTTTCTAAAAGCATGATAAACCTTACATGTAAAACTTACCCTAGATGCTCCTAATAAGAATCTGAAATGGCAATATAAAGCAAAAATTATGAAAAGATATTTACAAATAGAGAGAAATTAAAATGCTCAACCAAAAATGCTCTAACTGCCATTAAATGCACAGTCTAATGCAAATGAATGCAACTATTCAGAACACCCACATACTCAGAAATGAACTAAACTCCCCCATGCTTGGAACAAACATTGTAATGCAAGCACATGATAAACAAGTGGGAAGGGGAAGAAGCACTGGAAAGGAGGAGGTGGGCGAGAAGAAGGAGGGTGGGGTTGAGGTATATGCCAATCACGCCAAGTTTCAAGACAAGCCCTAAAGTCCTGGAAATATTGATTTTGGGAAACAATCATCCCATGGAGCTCACATATGTCACTCCTAAACAAAGTCACGGAGGGTAGTATGCCCAGATTGGACATTAACCCGTAAGGAAACTTGCTTCTCTTGGATGGACTGCAAGGTGGCATACATATCAGTATAGTCCTGGGAGGAGGAAGGGTTGGATAAACTAGAAGGACCTAGATGGGGTTGGGATGGAGGCGGGTGTGGGATTAACTAACTCTTCATCACTGGGTATAAAGGAAAGGTTATCTAGGTTCAAAAGAGTAGTTCGATCAACATTTGGAAGAGGCATAAGCCTATTTTTAGGGTAAATCCGACACGTTCGACCACCCTCCACTATATAAAATTTCATTTTCCTGAAGGCTGCTAACGCTAGCCTCTCAGACCCAGATACTCCATCATCAGGGTTGGATTCAATACCAACCAACCTAGCTATAGGGGTAATAAAGCCCCCAATCACTGTCTTCTCAATAGAACTAGTAGTTGCACTCAATAATTGATAGGCAAAAAAAGATCCAGGTTCAATACCTTACGACATGCTATGCAAGAAATATAACTCGAATAGACGAGGCACATTTAAACTGCCCTCTGGAGCACACAATCCACATGCAAGCACGCATTGGGGTACTCAAACATAGGGATTTTTAATAATTGTGCCTTTAGAGTGACTAGCATCATATTGATAATTCCCAATGATGGTACATCAAAAAGCATTGGGATTAAACTCTCTAGGCACATGGTGACAGTCTAAAATCCAAACTACGTGAAAAACTGAAGATACTATTAAAAGCAGTCAAATTCAACTCAAAGAATTCCCTGTTTAGATAAAACGATATAGCCCTCTTCACATCAGGGGCCAGTCGTTACCTTCATATGCAAAGTGTTTAAGAATTCACGAGTAAGGTCACAATGTGCGTGGTCCCATGTCTTTAAAAATTGACCCATACCTTTACGGTGGCTTCCGTCTAAATCTTCCAAAACACTCTTATTACATTTTTTGCGTGTTTTTTTTTTGGCTTTTTTGCTTCCCCTTTTTTCCACGTTTTTTTTTTGTTTTCTCTTTGTTTTCTAACAAAGGAGAAGTTACAATTGTATATAACTAAATAAAAAGAAATGCTCCAAAAGGACTTAGGTTGCCTTTCAAGAAGCATTCTTTTAGGATCTAGAGCTTGACCTCCATCTCTATATGGGCTCGGGATCGTTCAGGGTGTGAATGGTGGTCTTTTCAATAGGCCCCTCACAAAATAAGGCTTAAGCAGCTATCCATTTAGCTTGAATGAAGCGGTGGATTCACTCCATACTTCTACCGCATCATGAAGATGGACTTGGGTGACTTAAAAGGGTCCTGACCACCGGAAACTCAATTTGCTTGGAAATAACCTCAACTTGGAGTTGAATAAGAGGACCATGTCACCTTCATCAAATTGCTTCTTTAAAATGTGCTTGTCATGCCATCTCTGGGTTCTCTCCTTGTTGATTCGGGAACTCTCATGCTTCCAACCTCAATTCATGGAGTTCATTCAATTACAATTACCATTTCTCACCGGCCACCTTAAGATCAAAATTGAGTATTCGAATTGCCTAATATGCTTTGTGCTCCAATTCAATGGTCAAATGATAAGACTTACCAAACACTAACCGGTATGGAGTAGTGCCTAAAGGAGTCTTATGAGTGGCTCAGTAAGTCCAAAGAGCATCATCAAGCTTCATAGATCAATCCTTTAGGACCGATCGACTGTCTTCTCTAAAATGCACTTCAACGCCCAGTTAGATAACTCGACTTGACCACTTATTTGGGGATGATAAGGTGTGGAAACTTTATGAAAGACCTCATACTTCTTCAAGAGAGACTCAAGTGGCTTATTGCAAAAGTGAGTTCCATTATCCCTCAATAAAGCTCTTAGGGCATCCCACTCTGCATCTCAATTTTGTGGGTAGCAGCTCAATCAATGAAGGCGAATTAGCATGACGTGCCAAATCTTGTAAAGATATTCTTTTTTAGGAACTCTATGACCATGTTGGATTCATTGGTAGGGGTAGCAATGGCTTCCACCCATTTAGATACATAATCTACCACCTCAAGGATATAGAAATTATTGTGGGAATAAGAGAATGGATCCATGAAGTCAATCCCCATACATCGAAAAGTTCTATCTCAAGAATCCCACTTTGAGGCATCTCATGCCTCTTGGAAATATTCCCCATTCTTTGGCATCGATCGCATAAGATAGCAGACATTCTTGTATCCCTAAAGAGTGTGGGCCAATAGAAACTTGCTTGAAGTACCTCAGGAATGGTTTGGTCCGATCCAAAATGTACATCATAAGTAGAAGCATGACAATGATAAAGTACACTATGGACCTCATCTTTTGGCATCGTCTATAAATACCATCTCCACACAGCTTGTGGAGAAGAGGTTCCCCCCACACATAGTATTTCATATCTGAAAGGAATTTCTTCCTTTATTGATAGGATAGCCTAGGTGATAATACTCGACACACCTTGAAATTCACTAAATCAGCTGTAATCCCCCTAACCTATGGAGAGTCACATAGCCAGGACTTCATAAAGGGAAATTCTTAAGGCTCTTGAAGATCGACGATTTGGATTAGCATTTAGATAGTCTATCTGGGATAAAACTGGAAGAGCTTCCCTTGTTTTAGCAACATTCTAGGGTCTTAGCTCAGCTCAGGGTACCTGTAATTGGTAATTAGATATAACATATACTAAAATAACTCAGTTTGTAACGTCGGGCCACTCACCCGGATCACTGACGGTCAACAACTAAAACAAGGATTAGAGTGATACATATATAGGTAAAGAGCCGACTCCATGCTTTCACATGCAACAATGAATTTAAAAATTTACAACGTGGTAGGCATCAAACACTTTGCAAAGCTGGCAGAGACTCCTGAGGGGTCAGTGTTGAGATATTTAGTTTTGATAATGACAAATCCAAGTATACAAATCTATCCA
>NCQV01093735.1:2054-14821 GCA_002740545.1 Lophocereus schottii | reverse complement strand
TTATCAGTTATAGGGCATTCCCTTCAGTTACCCGTGCAGTTTCAGGACAGGTCCCTGATCAGCTTGGCAGGTATACACCTAACTATCGATCCTAACAGTTACAAGGGGCTCACATCTAAATAATAATCATCGATGCAATTTTATATTTATCTCAATCACTGTTTTAGCTTAAAATGGATTGCATAGCAGGCCCAATAAATATTTCAAAGTTATTTTACAATACGGTAATGTATGTACTGAGCTTTGGGCTACCATTCGAAATGTTTTCCTAGTTCGTTTTAGGCGTGCATAGGAGTTGCTTTATTACCAAGCTAGTTGAAGAAATCAAGGGTCCAAGGACATCTAGATGGGTTCATAGTGGTGGCTGTTCACGTTATATAGAGACCATTGGATAACCACTTCAGTAGCTAGTGATCTAAGTCAGCAGTCATTGCTTGTATATGATTTGGCGAAGTTTGAAGATGTATATAAGTGACCAATGTTATATCCAGTCATGGTGTATAGAGCATAGTTCTTTAGGACGGCGGTAATGCCCTATTCATTGGGTTTATCAGTTGTACAAGAGATTATAGAGATGAACAGTGACACATGTACAGTGAGGGCGTCACAGTTTTGGTATCAGAGTAGGGTTATGAGTTTATTTTAATGGGATTATGAAGTATGAAGAGTTGGTATGGAAGGTTGACAAGGCGGGTTAGTGAGAGCTATTATAGCATGGTTAGAGATTTGAGACCATGAAAATCGATACTTACCCCTTTCATATTCATCTTTTACGTTTGTATGGTCGATAGAACCTTCTATAGTGCACAGGATGTTGCGTATTGTTGTGACCACTTATGTTTCTTTACTACATGGTAGCATGGCAGTCCACTTGTATGATCTCTATTATGAGTTTCATAGCCTTAGTTGTGGTCCATACCCCTATGGACAGTTACGGTTAGTACCTAAAGTTACCCCTTGGGGTTTGTTATTATCGTTATAGAGTTCATAGCCCTAATGGGCACATTTCAATAAATTTATCTAGATCGTGATAATCTATAAGGAATCCTCCTACGATATATGAGCATACTTAACATTGGGGTATGTTATGGTGCAAGAGACTAACCCTTGTGTACCATCTTAGTTTGACTATTCTGGTATTCGATTATATGTACCTTCCCTAGACAAAGAAAATGGTTTAACGAGGCCTACATCAGGATAGGGAGTTATGTGAACTAGACTTTATCACAGTGAGTAGTCTGAGCACTTGAGCATGGGTTACCAAGCTAACAGGAGTGGAAGACTCCATCTTATTATGTTTTAGTAAGCATATCAATGATTACATGGAACCAATGTAGAAGGCTTAACAACATTACAAGGCAACAAGGTGGGGGGTAAGTGAGATACTAATGTGGTGGAACTATTCTAGTATTAAGGGAAATGGAAGTAACTTCTAGAGTATTCATTTTAACAAGTGTTTCCATTGGGGCGTGTAGGATGTAAGGGAAAGAACCTAAAGAAGTGACACGTATATACACCTATTAAGCGCACTTTGCTAGTATGCACATGATACTTTGAAGGGATTTTTGGAGGTGTAGTACGTACTTTAATTATGAGTTATTCAATGACCTAGTATTCGGTGATGTAGACAATCAGAGAAGTACGGCAGGCCATATCTTTTATTACTTGACTCTTGTGTTCTTAACCATGTTTACTTACCAACTTCCGCTACAGCATTATCCATAAGAAATAGTGATATAGAGACCATTTGGAGGGAATATGGTATTAGATTGGTCCATTCAGAAAGGTACCAGTCTAGCTTAACTTATGACGTGTAGAGCAAGTGGATCACATGAGCTTCCAGTTTAGCCCAACACTTGGGTAATGTTTCTTATAAGCAACTCAAACAGAAACAATCATGAAGATTTACCTTACGAGTTATATAATAGAGCCTATAATGTTCCCCAGCGTGGGTGCTTATGTAACTTACAAGAATATTTGATCTTCTCTGCTTGTAGCTCAGTCATTGATGTGTTCATTTTTCACTATTGCCTGCTCTAGCTCCTTGTTCCTATTCACTTATAGTTTGTAAAGCCTTCTATCTTATAACCTTAATATAGTTCAATAGAGCTAAAGATTTAAGAGCCATTGTGAGCTATAAGGTGTTTATGAGCTATGCTGGACCAGTTGAATAAGTGGTTGGCTATAAGTTAATATGTATGGATGCATGTTTTCATTAATTTAGGAGTTGGATTATATGTTCATTTCTCTCACATGTTTAAATCTTGCAATTGTGTACTACGGGTGTGTAAACCATTGAGTTATAAACTCCAGCGTGTGCCCGTTGAGCTATTAAAATGTTTCTTTCCATTTTAAGTTTCTACTGTAGGGCTTGAAGCTAGGATTTTCTCAATTGTGTGCAGAACTTTGTCCGTTTTGTCTCAAGATTTAAGTGTTTCACTGAGGCACATTAGCATATTTGGTATCCAATACAGTGATGTCTAAAACCCAATATGGGGATGCCTTTTGCACCTTCCTAAGAGAATTATTACATTATAAAGGTACATATACCCCCTCTAGGTAGGGAAAATGCCTTGTGGGCTGTATCATTGGGTTAAATCAATATGCGGTGGACATTACAACGAGTACCTACGTCTCTTGATGACAGTTTATAGCTTACGGTATGTTACTCGATATTATATGGGTTGTCTGTAGTGTGACAAGTTGTCATACAAAGGGAACATCTGTTTTTATCACTAAGACCTTACATTGGCAATGCTCCTATTACACCTAGTCATTGACCTACCTTTGCCCTAGCCCTTGGATTGTTCAGGGTATCATGTCGTTACTCATAGCAATCGCTTGCTTTATAGTAGTCGTTTATCTAGACCATTACTTTAAGGGCCGCATCTGACATCTAAACCATGCCAAGTATCACTTATCTTTTGCAAGAATGCTTTTCATATAGTATTTCTTGTAATGGTTGCCAATATTCTAATACCATTGACTGTTGTGATCTTTTATTCATTCTCCTGGGAGCGTACTCATCTATATATCGTATGTCTCTTTTATTCATTATTGAATACCTGTATCTTACACATTTACTGTTGAGAGCGTGCTCACGCATATACCTTGCACTCCATTTATGCATAATGATACGCTCGTATGACTTACTCTGAGTTCATAAGGTGATTCATCTCTCATTGGTGTGGGTGTTTGTTATAATCTTCTTACTCTCCTTATTTTAAACTTGAACTTCCACACATATATCTTACATGCTCATAAGTAAACTCCAACTTTTCTATTCAATCTTATTACTGGACTTGAACTGATTTTATTTGAGCAAAGGCATGTTTCTAGTGTAACTTGTTAAATCTATTTACTTATCCGTTACACGTAACCGGTCTAATCTATTAATTTATTTATTGCACTTGCAACTCTGACACCTATATTTTATATCCTAATCAGTAAACCTCAGTAATCTTTATTTAATCTTATTGCCATACTTGACTTGGATCTATATGAGTAAAGGCATGTTCCCATTACAGCCTATTCAATCTATAAATCTATTCAATAAACCTTTCTGGTTCAAGCTATTTATTCATCCACTGTACCTTGTTTATCTATTGTATTTCTCTATTTATTGTATTTTGTTTGGCCACTCTCTCGATTGCATTTATCCTATCAATCGTATCTCGAAAGTCACCATATTGGAACTCAGTTCTGGTGGCTGCCGCCACATTCTGCCACCAGCCCCCACTGTTAGCACCACCAACCACCAACCCCAACTTGTGCCACCCCCAAACCCCACCTCCATCGTCTTATATTGAAGCTTGAAGTGAGGAAAACTCTAACTCCACCATGATTCATTTTTTGGTTTTTTTGATTATTTTAGTTTTGATTTATGTTATTATGATCAAAATAAATGCTGGCATGCAAATTTTATTGTTGTTGGAGATGTTGGACATTGTGGCATTGTGTTTGAACTTGATCAAGGGGGTTTGCATCAAGAAGGTGTGTGCTCGAGTTGTTTATCTAATTGTTGTGATCTTGGAATGAAAAATGAATTTGAAGGTTGTGAGTGATCTTATTAAATTTGCTCTGGTGGTTAGATGTAAGCTTGTGTTGGACATAATCTAGGGTTTCAAACCCATGCATGATTAAGGTGAAATTTTGAATCAAGCATATTATTTGTGTATAATTACATAAAGAAATAAATTTGGATGTGTTTTTTAGCTTGGGAAATCACTTGAGGTGATCTTGTATAAAGGGGTGGATTATGGAAATTTCCCCAATTCATTATAAAACGTCATTTTGCCCGTTTATGCGAATAGTAAGCTCATGGATGCGTCTTGAGTGATTTTGAAAAAGAGAAGAAATGAAAATTTGATGTAGATGATTATGGCGTAAATTTGAGTAATTTGGTTTTGTAAGGTGGTGATAAGGCACAAGCTTTGTTAAATGATTCAAAGGAATGATTTTAGATGGGGAATTATGTGAAAAAAAGGGAGAAAACAAGTACAGTTGGGCTGTGAACATATCTGAAACAAGGGTCACTTTGCGATTAAACTAGTACTGTTTGGCTCATTGAAAAATTATGATTTTCTGTGGGTAGATAGATCCGTGAGTTGTCCTTCAAATTCCTTTTGAATCACTTCATTCCGAGTTGTGTGCAAAAAGTTATGGCCATTTTGCTAAGACTACACAAGATAGATCCGAGCTCTGTACAGTTGCATTTCAACTCAACATTAGGGGCCGTGTTGTGGTAATTGAGTCTCGCACTATGAATGAAAGTGTTGCAGGACTTCCTAAACTTTTCATATTGGAGTTTCATAGCTCAATTGGAGTTCGGGGCTTAACGATATGGATTTTTTAAAGTAAACCTTCGAATGGTAATATGAAGGAAGGAAGAAATCACGGCGTTTGGAAATATTATCCATAGTCTCTACATAATTATGGATATTGCAAAGAAATTACAAAGTTTAGTGTGCTCAAAAACTTTCATTTTGTATAAAAGCTTACTTGGGTTGGAAAAACCGAGTTAAATGGGCATGGAAATGAAATTAGAGAAATGAAGAGGTTCATGACGCAAGCTGAGGTTATATGAGCAATCTTAAACCTCACAACAACCCTCTTGGCATTCAACCTTCCATTATTTATTTCAAAAACATCAAAAACCAATATTTGATTCATATCCACCAAAGTCTTTTTATTATCACCTCAATTATTTCATTTTGTTCTATTTTACCCCAACTTGTTTCACTTCGAGTTCAATGACCCTAACTTATGGATTCCCTCTTTACTAATCAATTTCCATAAAGTTACAAAGTATGGGAGTGAAAGTTGTTTACTAACTGAGCTTGCCTACAACTACATTTCTTTAGCAGAAATGGGATCTAGTGTATCATTTCCCATTGTGCTTAAGTATTATCAAGTGCATTGCATTTTAAAGATGTTAGGTTCGTTTATTACCTGTATCTTTAAAAATTAGTACGTATTTATCAAAATGTATTATTTTGGTAAGTACATCAATGAACCAGTTGAATCAATGATTTGTCACGTAATTAGTGACCCCATTAGTTATCAGTTACAGGGCATTGCCTTTCAGTTACCCGTGCAGCTTTAGGCAAGGTCCCTGATTGGCTTGGCAGGTGTACACCTAACCATAGATCCTAATAGTTATAAGAGGCTCACTTCCAGATAATATTCATTGATACAATTTTACATTTATCTCAATCACTGTTTTAACTTAAATGTAATTGCAAAGCGGGCCCAATAAATATTGCAAGGTTATTTTACAATACAGTAATGTATGCAGTGAGCTTCGGCCCGCCATTCGAAATGTTTTCCTAGTTTGTTTTAGGCATGCATAGTAGTTGTGTTATTCTACCAGGCTAGTAGAAGAAATCAAGCGTCTAAGGACATCTGGATGGGTTTATAGTGGTGGCTATTCATATTATATGGATACCATTGGATAAGCACTTCAGTAGATAGTGATGTAAGTTAGCAGTCATTACTTGTATATGATTTGATGAAGTTTGAAGATGTACATAAGTGACCAATGTTATATGCAGTCATCGTGTATAGAGCCTAGTCCTTCGGGGCGGTGGTAATGCCCTGTTCATTGGGTTTACCAGTTGTATAAGAGAATATAGAGATGAGCAGTGACACAGGTACAGTGAGGGCATCACAGATTTAGTGTCAGAGCAGGGCTATGAGTTTATTTTAATGGGATTATGAAGTATGAAGAGTTGGGATGGAAGGTTGATAAGATGGGTTAGTGAGATCTATTATAGCATGGTTCGAGATTGGAGACCACGAAAATGGATACTTACCCCTTTCACATTCATCTTTTAGGTTTGTATGGTTGATAGAACCTTCTACAGTGCGCAGGATGTTGCATATTGCTGTGACCACCTATGTTTCTTTACTACATGATAGCATGGTAGTCCACTTGTATGACCTCTATTATGAGTTTTATGGCTGCAGTTGTAGTCCATACCTCTATAGACAGTTGCGGTCAGTACCTAAAGTTGCCCCTTGGGGTTCGTTATTATTGTTATAGAGTTCACAGCCCTAATGGGCACATTTCAATAAATTTATCCAGATCATAATAATCTATAGGGAATCCTCCTAAGATATATGAGCATACTTAACATTGGGGTATCTTACGGTGCAAGACTAACCCTTGTGTACCATCTTAGTTTGACTATTCTAGTATTGGATTATCTGCACATTCCCCGGACAAAGAAAAGGGTTTAATGAGGGCAACATCAGGACAGGGAGTTATGTGAACTAGACTTTATCACGGTGAGTAGTGTGAGCACTTGAGCATGGGTTACCAAGCTAACAGGAGTGGAAGACTCAATGCTATTACGTTTTAGCAAGCATATCAATGATTACATAGAACTTAACAACATTACAAGGAAACAAGGTGGGAAGTAAGTGGGATTCTATGGTGGTGGAACTATTCCAATATTAAGAGAAATGGAAGTGACTTCTAGAGTATTCATTTTAACAAGAGTTTCCACTAGGCCATGGAAGATGTAAGTGAAAGAGCCTGAAGAAGTGATATGTATGTACACCTATTACGTGCACTTTGCTAGTATGCACATGATACTTTTACGGGATTTTTGGAGCTGTAGTACGTACCTTAATTGTGAGTTATTCAATGACCTGGTATTCGGTGATGTAGATAGTCGGAGAAGTATGGCAGGCCATATCTTTTATTACTTAAATCTTTTATTCTTAACCATGTTTACTTGCTAGCTTCCGCTGCAACATTCTCTATAAGAAACAGTGATATAGAGACCATTTGGGGGCAATATGTTATTAGGTTGCTCAGTTCAAAAAGATACCAGTTTAGCTCAACTCATGGCGTGATAGCAGAGTTACAGAGTGAGTGGATCACATAAGGTTCTAGTTTAGCCCAACACTTGGGCAACTTTTCTTATAAGCAACTCAAACAGAAACAATCATGAAGATTTACCTTACAAGTTATATAATGGAGCCTATAATGTTCCCCAGCGTGGGCGCTTATGTAACTTACAAGAATATTTGATCCTCTCTACTTGCAGCTCAGTCATTGTTGTGTTCATTTTTCACTATTGCCTGCTCTAACTCCTTGATCCTATTCACTTATTGTTTGTTAGCCTTCTATCTTATAACCTCAATAGAGTTGAATAGGCCTAAAGATTTAAGGGTCATTGTGAGCTATAAGATGTTTATCAGCTATGCTGGACCAGTTGAATAAGTGGTCGCCTATAAGTTAATATGTATGGATGCATGTTTTCATTTATTTAGGAGTTGGATTATATGTTCATTTCTCTCACACGTTCAGATCTTGAAACTGTGTGCTCTGGGTGTGTAAACCATTGAGTTATGAACTCCGGCATGTGCCCGTTGAGTTATTAAAATGTTTGTTTCCATTTTAAGTGTCTACTGTAAGGCTTAAAGCCAAGATTTGTTCAGTTGTGGGCAGAACTCTATCTGCTTTGTCTCAAGATTTAAGGGTTTCACTGAGGCACATTAGCATATTTGGTATCGAATATAGTGATGTGTAAAGCCCAATGTGCGGATGCCTTTTGCACCTTCCTAAGAGAATTATTACATTATCAAGGTACATATACCCCTCTAGATAGGGAAAATGCCTTGTGGGCTATATCATTGGATTGAACAATATGCGGTGAACATTAAAACGAGTACTTATGTCTGTTGATGACAGTTTAGCACCTTATGGTATGTTACTCGATATTATGTGGGTTGTGTGTAGTGTGACAAGTTGTCATGCAAAGGGAACATCTGTTTTTGTCACTAAGACCTTACATTGGCAATGATCCTCATACACCTAGTCATTGACCTACCTTTGCCCTAGCCCTTGGATTGTTCAGGGTATCATGTCGTTACTCATAGCAATCACTTGCTTTATAGTAGTCCTTGATCTAGAACATTGCTTTAAGGGCCGCATTTGACATCTAAAACATGCCAAGTATCACTTATCTTTTGCAAGAATGCTTTTCATAGAGTATTTCTTGTAATGATTGCCAATGTTCTGATACCATTGACTGTTATGATCTTTTATTCATTCTCCTAGGAGAGTACTCATGCATGTATCGTATGTCTCTTCTATTCATTGTTGAATACCTGCATCTCATTCATTTACTGTTGAAAGCGTGTTCACACATATACCTTATACTCCATTTAAGCGTAATGATACGCTCGTATAACTTGCTCTAAATTCATAAGGTGATTCATCTCTCATTGGTGTGGGTGATTGTTATAATCCTCTTACTCTCCTTATTTTGAACTTCAACTCCCACACATATATCTTACATGTTCATAAGTAAACTCCAACTTTTCTATTCAATCTTATTGTTGGACTTCAACTGATTTTATATGAGTAAAGGGATGTTTCTAATGTATCTTGTTCAATCTATTTACTTATCCATTGCACTTAACCGATCTAATCTATTTATCTATTTATTGCACCTATAACTCTGACTCCTATATTTTATATCCTTATAAGTAAATTTCAGTAATCCTTATTTAATCTTATTACCGTACTTGACTTGGCTCTATATGAGTAAAGGCATGTTCTATTACAGCGTATTCAATCCACCTATTTATTCATTAGACCTTGCTTGTTCAAGCTATTTATTTATCCGTTGTCCCTTGTTTATCTATTCTATTTCTCTATTTATTATATTTTGTTGGGCCACTCTCTCGATTGCACTTATCCTATCAATGGTATATAGAAAGTCACTCTGTTGGGACTCAGTTGCTGGCAACCTCGTTTTTAAACCATCAGTTAAATTCGAAGGCAACCGGGCCATCTTTCTTCTTGGATAACTATGTATTGTATCCTTTATAATCAGTATTTATAAACCATGACTCTTGTGGTATTATGTTTCAGAATTCTGGATATACCCATGTTTATCCTTATTCTAACCACCCCATGATAATCTTTCTTTTATTAGCCTTTTCTAGTCTCATTGTTCATTTCTTTTTCATACAATGATTCGCTTGGCTAATAATTCGATCATTCTCATCCCTAACTATGGTTATTTCTTTGTCCATTATCGATTGGGAGCAGATACTAGAGTATTCCGATGAGGGGAGATCATGTGAAGCATTAGGAATACCAGATGAGGACATTTTGATAAAGGCATACTCTCCAGCACTGTCTAATTATATTGGAGTGAGCCAGAAGAAACATTGAGTATAAGATCAGAGCAAACTCAAGCAAGCATTAAGAGGGAAAATTCAAGTGCATGTTGAGGGGATGCAAGGTCGACAAAAGAGTTGTACTGGCAAAACAAGGAAAAACCAAAGTCTCAGATGGGTTATGAAGTATTTCAAAAGGCTTTTCTAGTCAAGGTACCAAGAGACCGACTATCTAAGGGCATTTAGGAAGTAGTTACATTGGGCCTTATGATTCATTGAAAGGTTAAATCCTACAACTTATTGACTGCTCCTACCTGTTGAACCCGAACACGTATCTAATGTGTTTTATAGCTCATAATAGTATTAGAGCACTTATCATAGTATACAACAGTTTCCATTAGTGGATAAGGTAATGAACCAGTAGTAAGCACCTCCTCACTAATAGCAAGATTCTTTTCTTTCGAAGAGAATATCAATTTTGAACCAAAGTAATTGAGTTTAATGAAGCATCTAAAATTATCAATGGATCCAACTCCTTTGAGTTTAAGACTGTAGTACTTCACAACATAGGACAACATTTGCTTTTGCATGGAACGCCCAGTGGTCAATGTGGTGAAAATACTAGTAAAGAAATTTGCATGAAAGATTAAGGTAAAATGACGTAGACATTGACGATAAAATCATCTTTTAGGTCATGAAGATCTTCTTCACCATTCGATGAGGTGACATACATCAGAAGACTCTTGAAAATCGGCGATTAGAACCGACCGAAAAGCTATATTGATAGAAGAAGGAGATTCTTGAAGTTTCTGGTAGATAATAAAGTTTTTTAGAAAGTTTCACCAACTAAGGGTATTAAGAAGGTTAAACTACGAGCTAAATTGAGACCAAGATCTATTAGACCATATAAGTTTATTGAAAACTGAATCCCATAGCTTGTCGACAAGATCCACATCTATAACTTAAACATGTGTGCAACGTGCTCCGTACCTCACAACACAGGCAGTATATTTCAGATCCTTACCACGCCCTCTTAACCCAACCTATTGCGGTCAATAAGGGTCGATTGTTTGAAGAGCAGCTAGTCCAGACACTAGATTGCATGATTAATTAACTACGCGTCAAATAGATACCTTTAGTCAAAGTACACTGGGTCAATCATACCTCCTCAAAAGCCACTTAGGAAAACCGAGGATGAGATGCAAGCCAAGTACACACATATATTTGAGATGAAATTGCATGTTTTGTCAAAGCTCTTAACTTTCGAGGACGAAACTCTTTAAGTGGCGACAACTGTAATAGTTCAACCCTAAATCATGTTTATTTATTTAATTAAGCCATATTAATAATTTTTCACATTTATTTATCTCATTTAATCATCCCAGTTGAGAGAATTTATTTTGGGTCTCACTTTGCAATTTGAGTTTCATTTACTGTAATAATTTCGGGTGAATTGATATTAGACCCTAGAAAATATGATTAGGTGATTAATTATTTTTTATAATGTCACAAAAATTTTGTTTTTAAGCTTGCAGAAATTTGAGCTCAAATTCATTAGGTTTGGCCCAATTGATTTGGGCCCGATTCATTTTGGGCTCAATTTTGACCCGAAAAATTTGGTATGCTTACATTAAGTTAATCACCATCATTTGTATTGAATTATAATTAGCAAAAAGCTACTTTTGGTGCTTAAATATTAGCCAAGCTATTGAGATAAGTTCAAAAGAAAAAAAAAACCATGCTAGTCTGGCTACACATTCTTTCTCCTTTCTCTTCTCCCTTCTTCCCCCACCTCATGTTACTACTGCTATGTGGCTGAGTTCTAGTGGCTGCCGCCACATTCTGCCACCAATCAGGGCCACCTCTGGCCACTAGCCTCTACCCTAACACCCCCAACCGCCAACCCCAACTTGTACCACCACCAAACACCACCTCCATCTTCTTATGTTCACGCTTGAAGTGAGATAAACTCTAACTCCACCTTGATTTATTTTTTCATTTTTGTGATTATTTTAGTTATGTTTATGTTCTTATGATCAAAATAAATGATAGCATCCAAATTTTATTGTTGTGGGAGATGTCAGATATTGTGGTGTTGCGTTTGCACTTGATCAAGGGGCTTTGCATCAAGAAAGTGTGAGCTCGAGTTGTTTGTCTAATTGTTGTTATCTTGCAATGAAAAATGAATTTAAAGGTTGTGAGTGATCTTATTAAATTTATTATGATGGTTAGATGTAGTTTATGTTGGACATAATCTAGGGTTTCAAAATCATGCATGATTAAGGTGAATTTTTGAATCAAGCATATTATCTGTGTATAATTGGACAAAGAAATGAATCTTGGATGTGTTATTTAGCTTGGAAAATCACTTGAGGTGATATTGTATAGACGGGTGGATTATGAAAATTTCCCCAATTGATTATAAAAGGCCACTTTGCCCATTTATGCAAATAGTAAGCTTATGGATGTGTCATGAGTGATTTTGAAAAAGAGAAGAAATGAAAATTTGATGTAGATGATTATGGAGTAAATTTGAGTAGTTTGGCTTTGTAAGGTGATGATAAGGAACAAGGCTTTGTTAAATGATTTTAAGGAGTGATTTTAGATGGGGAATTATGTGAAAANNNNCGGGAAAACAAGAACAGTATGGCTATGAAAATATCTGAAACAAGGGTCACTTTGCGATTAAACTGGTACTGTTTGACCCATTGAAAAATTATGATTTTTGATGGTTAGATAGATCAGTGGGTTGTCTTTCAAATTCCTTTTCAATCATTTCGTTCTGAGTTGTTTGGAAAAAGTTATGGCCATTTTGCTAAGATTGCATAGGACAGATTCGAGCTCTGTACAGTTGTGTTTCAGCTCAATTTTAGGGGCGGTCGTGATAATTGGGTCTGGAACTATGAATGTCTGGAACTATGAATGAAAATGTTGCAGGACTTCCTAAGCTCTTCATATTGGAGTTTTATAGCTCAAGTAGAGTTCGGGAGTGAAAGATATGGATTTTATAAAGTAGACCTTCGAATGGTAATATGAAGGAAGAAACAAATCATGGCATTAGGAAATATTATCCGGAGTTTCTATATAATTACGGATATTGCAAAGAAATTACAAATTTTAGCGAG
>NCQV01093716.1:0-10324 GCA_002740545.1 Lophocereus schottii | reverse complement strand
ATTTTATTTCAAGAATTAAATGAAGCAATGAAGGGTTGGGGAGGTTCAATTTTTGGCTATAACAAGGGGAATAGCGATTGGTGAAAAAGGGCAAGCATTTTTAGAGAGTAGTTACAGTCTTCATTTTCTTCATATCCATTTTGTTCGTTTCCATACTTGTAGTTCTCAAAATTAGTGTAATTGAATTGTGGGCTTTTCAATTTTAAAAGAAGATTTTGAATTTGGCTTTTGAACTTGTGAGCATTTGGTTTGAATTTTGTCTTTCCATCCTTCCTGTTCTTAGTTCCAGTTCCTTTGAGCAAATTTGGTTCAATTTAGTTCAAATTCATGAGGCTGAGTTTGAGTTTGGCAATTTGGGCTAAGTCATTTTTAATTGTTATTATTGATCTCAGTTTTGGTTCTCAAAATTAGTCATCTTGTTAGTGAATCTTCAAGAGTGTGCTTGCCCATTTCAGAATTATGTTTAATAAAGTGGTTCAATTTTGTAGCTAGTAGATAATCCATCCTTGAGGATCGACAGTTCAACACCTATAAGTACCACAATGATAAAATGGTGCGCTTACTGAAATTACAACATATACACTACAAGAAAGACTAAAATGTGGGACCATCTTTTTGTGACCTACAAGAAGTAGTCACAAATTGTGACCCATTTTACGACACAAAGAGGTTAGTGTGAAATTTCTAACCAAAAGTTAAGCGGTGTGATTAGTCACATTTTGTGACCAATTTTCACACCATTATAAAATTGGTCACAGTTTTCTGATGTTCAAATTTGAAAATAGGTTTTCCTTTATTTTTAAAAACTAAGACTAATATTCCATTTAAAAAAACCTATGCTAATTTTGTGACCATAAAAAATTGATGTTGGTCACAAAATTGGTAAAATAGATTGAATAACCTAGTTACTATTTGCTCTCACACTGCCTCCCTCTCTTACACTCTTCTCCCTCTTGCACGCTCTTCTTTTCCCTTACAACCCAATCAGCACTTTTCCCTCTCTCACGCCTCTTTTCCCAGAAGCCCTAGACTAGCACTTATCGTCTGTCACACCTCTTTTCCCCTACACAGAAGACCAGACCTGATTTAGGCACCAGTCCATACCAGATCACAAGTTGCGGCGAACCAGATTCAGGCTTATCCTATGCAATCTTTGCCGGCAATCCCTGGCTTATCTACGCATGAAACTTGGCTACGTGCTTCGCTTGTAAGTTCTGGATGCTTTGAACTCTTGCTCAATCAATACTTTTTGAAAGTAATTCATGTTGTATTCTAGGTTTAAATTAGGATTCGTTGAGTTTGGTTTGATGTTCTTCTGAATTCTATTTTCAGATCTGTTTAGTAATTTTGAATTTGATGTGAGAGGTCTTTTACTAATTCAGTTTATTGCTTTGAGAATACTTGTTTTCTTCCATGGGAATAACTAATTGTTTTGATAAAGTTAGTAATTTTATGATTATGATCACTGATCAATTCTGGGCCTTTGGTTTCTACCTGAAATTTGTAGCTAGGTGACTAGAATGGTTTTCTGAGTAGCATACTAGCAATTTCAAGATATATAATGGTCTTAAATTTATTTTAAAATATGTAAGGGTTGTTAACTAGAAATAGACACATATACATTAAACATAAGTGAGAGTTTTGGTTTGTCTTCTTTTCTAACGCAATTCATGATTTTTGATCTCTTCTACTTGCATTTACTACTTTTAGAAGAGTTAGTATAAAAGAGGTGTCTATAAACATGCATCCTTGATGTTGATGTCAGATGTCCATTTAAGGAGTGACTTGTTCGTGAATAGGTTTAGTAAATTAAGCTAAAGCCGAGCTACTTGCTAGAGCATGTTTGTTGGAGCTGCTTTTGTTTGGCAACCTGATGATCCCCCAAAACCCCCTGTTTGATAGTATATGAGGACTTGACCATCTCTAAGTTTTCATTATTTGGAAATGCCAATTTAGTATTACGGATGTATTATGATAATGTAATATGTTACTATCATTCTTTGTTGTTTGAAGAGTTGCTGATTGGCTGTTAGAGTTGGTAGAAAATAATCTAGGAAATGGGTTGGTTTCATTTCAAGCATACAAGTGGCATCATCATGTTTAGGCTATGTAGCGCCCATATTGGCAGCTTTTTTTTAGGGAGGCTTATCTCTCCTCCGTGTTGGCGTATATGGTATATCAATTAGGATGAAATACTAACTAATTTGCCAACAAAAATCGGAAATAAAACATACAGGATCTAGAATTCGAAATAAGTTCTAGGGTCAGCATTTCCTACCTTGTCTTTTGTGCTCTTCTCTAGTATATCTCATTTGTTGAATCCCTAACTAGCATCTATTGTTGTGGTTAAATATGATGTTTTTGATTACTGAATAGTAGTATTAAAGCCATAGTTAGCGTGTCTAGTTGTTCCTAGGCAAGGAATTTTATTGTATACATATTGTTTGCTGTTGTCTATGCTTCTGAAAGGTTCCATTATTCCCCCACCAGATATGTTTGGTGAGTAATGTGAACATTGCTTTATGTGCGAAACAATGGCATGCGGCCTAAATGATGTATTGTATCAAGCAACTATCCAGTTTTTAAGTTTTTTAATATGACTTGCTTTGATTATAGGTGAAAACTACAAGATGAAAGAGTGAATAGAGGAGCATTCATTGGTCTTTATGGTCTCCAATTTCCACCAAAGTTAATACCAGTAATATTAATGCATGGCCACGCATATTTTAGGTGTTGATCTTCCTATTGCTTTTCTTGTTTCAAATGATTGGAAATTTTAGATGTTGATCTTACATAAATCCATTCATTCAAGATGATTTGCTGTTTGAAGCTTTTCTGCTTAGCAGACATCCATCTAATTTACTCTTCTTCTTCTTCCCCTTTTTTTGTTGGGGAAAGGGGGGAAGAGAGGTCGTCTCATGAGTGGGATTGGGAACTAAACACTTTATCTGCATACCTGAGTAGATGCGGCTTTGGTTGTTGTAGTGTGGTTTCTAAAAAATTCCCACGCTAGGTAATTTGCCTAATTACCAATTTAACAAGTTGGCATAAAGTTCATACATCCTCTAGGCTAGTGACTGGAAGTTGGAAAGTTATATCTTGGACAAATAACTGCCAAATAAGGCCTTGGAAAATTATTTCATGGGTATCTTTCTTTTTTTACCAGTTTGCATGAGCATAACCAAGGCATAACATTTTCTTTTAAGAAAGGTGTTGGGACCACAACAATTTCTATTTTATTTTGTTCGTTTTTTGGTCATTGCTTCTCTTGAATTTCTTGTACAAAAGATGAGCATGCTCCTTCCCGGGATTCCATCCCAAGGAAGAGCATTGAAGATTGGACATGTGGATGTAGCTTATTTGTTAACCCTCATTATGAGAAATAGGTGGATTGTAGGCTTGTATAATGTATTTATTGCAAATCACCCTAAAAACTCCTACAAAATGAGTCTAAAAAATGGCATAATCTAATACGATTTTGAAAATTAAAGTAACTTCTCAAAACCAATGTCTCAAATCTATACCACTGATGACATAATTATTGTTGAAGAAAGGAAAAGGTTGGTTTTCTTTATACTCTACAACCTGCACCCTTTCTTTCTAAATTTTAAAGTAAAAAGATTTCAAGATACAGGACAATCCTATGGGATGGCAAAATATTTAAGGAGAAAATAGAAATAAATGTATGGATCTACTATTTGTTAAATTCACTTCTCTTTATGAATATTCGTCATCCATGTTGCTTGTAACTTCAATAAAATTCGTATAAACTTGTTTTATCCCTGTCTGAAAAGTCTTCACCCTCCAGAGCATTAACACTAACAATGAGATATTTCTAGATATATGTTTCATTTAATATGTGCGTGAAAAATTAGCAAAATCTTATAATGTATTGCATAGCCACAAAGAATACTAAGATTCATTGCCATAAATAACTAGATATCCTTTGCGCCTTACCCATTTAGCCTTTAGTGTGAAGTATTGGTTTTGGTCGTTTCGTTATAGAGACTAGCTCGCTTTGGATATACAAAATGGAAAATTAATTAGTCAGACTTGATTTTAAAGGAAATGAGTGTTGTATATTTTAGTTTGATAAAGATGGAAGCATTAGAAGTTGTGGTTCTTGAATTAAAAATGCATTAGAAGTTATGGTTGTTAATTTTTGAATGAACTTGTGTATTTAGCGATAGTATCTCGTTATCTATGTTATTAATATACTCGTATTTTTTATTATGTACATGTTTTTCATACATTTTGCAGTTAAGTGGTATAAGTGCATCAAAGTTACAATATTTTGCTTGTGAAGTTGTGTTAAAGAGGTATGTAATTCTCATTGACGCAACTACTAATAATGCATTTCATAATGTGACGCCGGACCAATTGTGTCGTGGTTGTGTTGTGATTTGCATGTGGAGGGTTAGGATTCCTATATGCATGTAATTGTTATTATGTGTAGAAATTATGCTTTCATATAAGAAGCTTCTCACACTTCGGTATATGTATATGTGCATAAGTGTTTATTCGATATGTTATATTATTATTATTAATAGTTGAATTGTGTTATTGTTTTGACCATTTTTGTGAACAATTATTTAAATCTCATCAAAGTCGTACATTTAATAAAAAAACTAATGATATAATATTTTAACTTAAACAGACTATGGAAATGCTGGAACATCATAGGTGGATGGTGAATAAACTTTTCCCCAACAGAGGTGGTTTAACACCCGAGTTTGTGGCAGGGGTTAATGAGTTTGATAAATTTGTAAGAAATCTTCCTATGTATTTGAAAGAGAAAAATTATAGGTGTCCGTGTGTGAAATGTGAGACCATAAAATTTTTACAACCTGAGGAAGTGAAGGTTCACCTATATACTTAATAGTGGATATTTATATTGGAATGGGGAACTTGAACCCCATGAAGATGAATAAATTAATATGTATCATAGTCCATCTGATCCTTCTTTGCAAAATCATGCAATGTCCACTGATACATATCACACAATAGTTAAAGATCCTTTTGATCCAGAACCTTCTAATACAAATGCAGAGAGGTTTTATGACTTATTAGATGCATTAAAACGCCCATTTTGGGATGGATGCATTTATCACCCTGAGTTATATGTTACTCTTAGCTTGATTAGTATTAAATCTCAGCACAATATGTCACAGAGCTATTTCAATGAAGTTGGACAACTCATGGAATAAGTATGTTCATCTAATGATTATGTGCCAAATAAGTTCTAGATGCAGAAAAATTAGTGAGAAAATTGGGGCTCACTTTTATAAAAATAAATTATTGCATTAATGGTTGTATGTTGTACTACAAAGATGATACACATCTACAGCAATGCAAATTTTGCGATGCTCCTTGATATTAGGTACGTAAGTCCCAAAAAAAGAGAAAACAAAAGGATGTTCCTCCTGCAAGAATGCATTATCTTCCCATTCCTAGGTTTAAAAGGCTATTTGCATCTCACAGTTCTGCTCGACACATGAGATGGCACTATGAAAATTCTAAGGAGCCTAGAGTTTTATGTCATCCTTCAAATGGGAAAGTATGGAAACATTTTGATGAGACATGGCTTGATTTCGCCTCTGAACCACGAAATGTTAGGCTTGATCTATATGTGATGACTTCTCCCCATTTTCATCACAATATGCAAAGCAATATTCATGTTAGCCTATAATTATAACTCCTTACAATCTTCCTCTAGAAATATGTATGACTACATCTTATGTATTTTTGACTTGTTTTATACCTGGTCCAAAAAATCTCAAGGCTAATATAGATGTATATCTATAGCTTTGATAGATAGTTTGAAAACCTTATGGAATGAAGGTGTGCAAACATATAATATTTCTTGGAAGAAAAATTTTTAAGTGAAGGTTGCATTAATGTGGACTTTTAATGATTTTTAGCTTATACCATGTTGTCTAGGTGGAGCACTCATGGAAAATTAGCTTTTTCAATTTCTATGTCTTCTTCTAAAACTTTTCGCTCAAAGAATGGAGAGAAATCGACATCGTTTGTTTGTCATAGACAATTTTTGCCCATGGATCATCAATTTAGGAGCAATAGGGATGCATTTATGAAGAACAAGATTGAAAATAGTAGGTCTCCTACTAGACTAGGTGGGAACAAATATGGGAAACTATGAAGCACCTTCTTAAGGTGACTGAAAATGGACCATTTATCATTGAAGGTTTTGGACAAACTCATAACTGGACCAAGCAAAGTATATTTTGGAAATTGCCATATTGAAAGACAAACTTACTTCCACACAATTTGGATGCTATGCATATAGAGAAGAATGTGTTTGATGCTATTTTCGATACTGTAATGGATGTTGATGACAAAGCAAAGGACAATGTTAAAGTAAGAATGGACTTGAAATTATATTGTAGACGCCAAGAATTAGAGGTTAAAGAGTTGACTACGGGCAAAATTGTGAAACCAAAGGGAACCAAAGGGGCAAGATTTACCTTGACCATGGAGCAAAAACAAGCTGTTTGTTAATGGGTGAAGGATTTGAGAATTCCTTATAATTATTCATCATACTTGGCTAAATGTGTTGATGTTTAATAAAGCTAGGATAAGTAGTTTGAAGAGCCACAATTGTCATGTGTTCACATAGTCATTACTTCTAGTTGCATTCAGTGTAGTACTTAAACAAATATAGAAGCCTCTTATTGAACTTAACAAATTCTTTAGAGATTTGTGCTCCACAGTGTTGTGAGAGGATTAACTTGCCCAAATGGAAAAGAATATAGTTGTGACCTTGTGCAAATTACAACGTATCTTTCCTCCTGGTTTTTTCAATTCCATGGAGCATTTGCCCATATACATGGTTTATAAAGCAAAACTAGGAGGACTAGTCCAGTACCGTTGGATGTATCCATTTGAAAGGTAATTTGTTATTATTTGTATACATAATTTTTAAAAATATTATGATGATTATATAACATTTACCAACATATATTGAAACTGTATCGTAGGTTTTGGGGTTTATTAAAGAAAATGGTCAAGAATAAGGATTATCCAGAAGACTCAATATCTGATGTGTATATTAATCTTGAAACATCTCACTTTTGCACATATTATTTTGCATCTAATGTGCTATGTATGAGGAATAGATATAAAAAAAATGAAGATAAAGGTGAGCAGGATGGTGTGCAACCAACTTTATCAGTATTTCATCCACAAGGTCGTCTTAGTGGGCAAGTAACACTACGATGGTTGAGTGATGGAGAATATAATGTTACTCATTTTCATATTTTGTTAAACTATGAGGAAGTATAACCTTATATTAGATTAGTGGTTAACATTTCATATCTTTAATGTTCTCTTTCAAAGCATAGTTAATACGTACTTGTTTCTAAAATTGAGTGATATACTTGACAGATTTTTTGTTCAAGGAAATAACCATCGCACCAAAATGGACGCGCTTCAATTGTTTGTCTCTCTTCCCTGCTTCCCCCCCTTCCTTGCTTCTTTCCTACAGATTCAACCTCTGAACAAACCAAGAAGCTAAATACATTAATTGCATAAGCATCCTCCCTATCGCTTGAACCCTTTTTCATCATCTGCTTTTTTCTATCTACTCAGTTGTCCCCCTCTTCTTCAATAATGTATTCAACTCCCAAAAATTGAATAAATTGCATATCAAAACTCACTAATTTTAGCCACATAGTCTAACTTAATTCTACAATCTCACTAGATCAACTTATCAAATCGTCCTTGCATTGGAGTTTTGGTCAAAAATGGAGAAGAGTCATGTAAATGGAGCAAAAACAAGCAACTGTGGTTCAAAAACACCATGGATGAACATTCTTTTTCTCTCCCGAACTATGGTTCAACAATGTCATGGATGAACATTCTTTTTATCCCCCTCATCTTGCCTTACTTCTTCCATGTTCTAGTTTAAAGTGATCAACAATAATGCAATGATTCAATCAACATAGCCAAACTAGACAATGAACAACCATGTCTAACTCAATAAACAAAAATATAGTTTGCCAGAGAACAATCCTCGACCACCTAATGAATTACCTGAATTCTCACATTGTACAATATTCCTTATAGCAATAACCAACGGTGCTTTGTCAGTATAACCAACCTCCATTAAGCAATAAAATTTCTAGTCAAAAGGACAGTGAATAATGTTTAATAAGGTGATGAATAAGTCAAGGTTTTGCAATTTAAAAAAAACTTATTTGATTAATAAACATATATTATTTAGTTTTCACATCATACAAGCTCTATCGTTAAAATAGAGAATTTGATAGAGAGAGAAAGTGACATAATTTGATTAGTCTTTCATAACTATTGAAGAAGGAGAGAGAGGCCCCCCTAAAAGGTTTCTCGAAAGGATTTAGCTACAAATATATTCACAAAATCGCTGCTTTCTTTTATTTTTTCTATTTTTTGCTTTTCCATCATGGCATTGATGTGGACACCAAGAGCTTATACTCTAAGGTATACCTCATAAATTACATATATATACTGGTGTCAAAATCCATTCTTGGTACAAACTGTTATAGTTTCATCTTGAACAAATTTGTATGTGATAAACCAATATGTCTATAATAAATATATTGTTAGGCAAAATTTGTGTTCTTATCTTCCAAAATTAATTAATATTTTGATAAATGTACTCTAGAAGTCCCATTTTAAAATTTAAGTTAATAACTAAAGTATTAGAAAGTTAAAACCATGCTGATATTCAACCTAATTCAAAAAAAAGAAATTTTAATTGTGCTTATTTATAATTGATTATTTAAAGTATTTAACAAATCCATGTTTAGTTTAGTTGTAACGGCACATCGATTTGTACTAACTCTTGAAATATTACTTGCTTCCATTCTAATCATTTTTGAACTACTATATATATTTAATAAATGGCATTGCCCGTGTTATTGCCTTTAATCACAGTATCATTGATTGAAAAATAAAAATATCTATCAATTACAAATTTCCATTAGAAAAATGAATCTATGCATAATAAGTTAAAAGAAACCTACTCAGTTACAAACATCCATTAGATACAAAAGTTTCATTAAAAAAATTAAAATATCATCAATTAATTCCATCAAAATGTTAAGGAGAATCAATGAGTTAATAGTCATTTTGCACATTTTCAATTAATTAATAATAAGATTATCACTAAAACCAAAGCAATTTTTTTGGCGAACTAAAATATTTGTAAATATATATTATGCACTATAATAAAATAATTATTTTCAATCTTATGCTTTAAAAATGATATTTATATATTCTTGAACGATGATTTTTTAATGTTACATAGCTCCAACAACTTATCTTTTTAATGTTCCCATTAACGTTTACAAAATGTCTTTTCTTCAAATTTTTTTTTCAAAAATTCCTTTATATGGGTCTCTCGGAATCAGCCTTTCTACAGGTAGGAATGCCGGTAGGAGTAAGGTTGCCTACAATTGGATCTCCCCAGACCCCGTGAAAGCGGGACCCACACTGAGAGGTAGTGGTGTTGTTGTTTTGAACGATGATTTTTCATTTTCATTTTTATAATGTTAAGATTATAAATGTAAGATTTCCACAAGCTTCTAAAAAGAAAAAAAAAAACTGAACTTGTTGTCTTAATAACTTTTCCAATTCTTCAATAACCATCTAGACAGTTTTTATTGCCACAGTAATATTCCCAACTCAATAAATTATCCAACATTCAAAATATAGTACGAGTAATAAAATCTTTTGAAGAACACAATAGAGATATAAAATGTAAAATTAAAATATTTTATGAAAAGAACCTCCCTCCAAAAATTATGAAAAGTAAGTTCTAGATGCCATGGCCGACTTGGCCTATTACTCTTAGAGCATATCTGCATTGCATTTCTTTTTATGTGGGGAAAAAGTTATTACAAGTTATAAAATCATAAATAATGGAACTAATCCATGCAAAATAGGTTAAAAAAGAGTGCCTCAGTTACAAATATTGATCAGCTACCAAAGTTTGATTAAAAAATTAAAATATCATTAATCAATCATCAAAATGTTAAGAAAAATCAAAGAGTTAATAGTCATTTTACCCATTCTCAAACACTAATATATAAGACTTTAACAAATTTTTTGTTTTGGCGAACCAATACTTGTAGATATACATTAACGAAGTTATAATAAAATAGTTAATTTAAAAACTAATTTTCAAAATGATATTTGCAATATTCTTGACCCACAAATTTATCGTTTCCATATTTATCATATTAAAATTACAACTATAAAATCTGTACAGGTTTTAAGAAAATACTAATTCTTACGAAAAAAACATAGAAAAAACAAAACACAA
>NCQV01093679.1:0-16682 GCA_002740545.1 Lophocereus schottii | reverse complement strand
TGATTTAGGNNNNTTTCTGGTTTGTGTGTGTGTGTTATTCTGGCTGAATAATTTCGTATTTTCCCTTCCCCTATTTTGGTCCTATGTTCGGCTCTGCTTAAGGTAATTTTAATGGTGTTAATGGAGGTGTTGAAGTTTTAGTGGTGTTTCGTTGTTCCCTTGCTCGATTTGTTTCTCATTTAATGGTTACTTTATGTTTGGATTAATTGTTTTCCTGGATTTATAAGCTTGATTATGTTTGTGTTTGCATTTTCTTTTTGTTTCTAGTAGTATTAGATAATGGAGTTCATTCTTATTTCCAACTTAAGAGGTTTAGTCTAGACTTTCATTATGTTGGATTATAGATTGCGTTTGATCCATGGATTTTGTTGGTCTTGATTACGTTGAGTAGTAGATTTATTCCTTTTACATGGTTGAGTTTGGTTTTGATGTTTTATCTAGGTTAAAAAATATTAGAGTTTGCGAATAATTAAATATTATTTAGAATTTGATCCATAATTTCAGTTGTTTATTGTTTTCATTAGTTTAGAATGATGGTAGATTAGTTGTTTTTTTACATTCAGTGACTTAATCTCTTCCATCGTCCCTGTAGAGATGACCCTCTTGTACTATGACGACAGTTGTATACTTGTGGTACTTTATTTTAAACTAAAAATTAGCGAACAAGTTTTTGGTGCCATTATCGGGAACGAGGGCATGAGATAAGGCCATAATTTTATTCTCTTGGCTTCTTTCTTATTAGTTGCATATGTTCTGTCTTATTTTATTTATTTCATTATTAAGTGTTACTTAACTTGGTCATTTTGTGAAAAAAATCCAAAAATCTGAAAAAATTAGAAGAGCCTAAAATCCAAAAAATTAGAAAAACTTGAAAACCACAAAAAAATTTATAAATTTAAAAAAACCTAAAAAACAAAGTGGCAAGTTCATGTTTCCCTCAGTTTGGGCAGTGTTCCTTTTTCTTAGTTTTGCTCTTATTAGTTGCTTATGCTTTGGCTTACTTTGTTTATTCATTATTAGTTGTGATTTATTTAGTTCATTTCTTGAAAAAAATTCAAAAACCTATAAAAATTTTGAAAAGCTTGAAAACCACTAAAAATTGAAAAATTCTAAAAACTTTAAAAACTTCAAATGCCAGTTTTCCATTTCTTGCAATATGAGTATGAACTTTCTTGGAGTAATCTTTCAATACTTAATGATTATCGTGCTCAACTGAATCACAATTTTGAAAAATGGAAAATTTGTGAGGTCATTGCTGTGGTTTCAAATGTTGAGCCAAGGAGTTATGTTGAATCAATTTGCCTTGGAGGTCTAATAGAATTATTATCTAAAATTCAAGATGAAGTTTGGGATTTCTTTGAAAAACTAGCTTAGGAAACCTATGCGTTTGAACAAGCTAACGAGACTTTTAGATACCCAACTCATGGAGAGTATGATTTTCAGGCTAATTCTTACCCTCCAGACAACTTTATGAATTCACATGACCCATCTTATTCTTGTGTGCTTTCTTTTTTCTGCTATTATTGTAAATCCTCTAATCATGATGCTCATACTTGTCCTTATCGTACTTATGTTGATGCTACATGTGCAAGTTTTGAAAAGAAGATTAATGAAATGACTGATCAAATGATAGAGACCATGAAAGTGAGAATTGCTACAAGTTCTCAACATTTTAATCAAAATAGGGAGAGTTATAATGAGCTTGATTCTAGCTTAGGATCTCCAGAGCCTAACATTAGTCCATATGCTGATTTTGAACCCTTTTATTCTGCTAGGCTTGACTTGAATGAAGACTTGTATTTGCCTAGTTTAATCAAGAGAGTGACTTCCATATGTCCTTATCAAGTGACCTTGCACCCTGTACTAGGTCACCTAAGGGCATCACTGATGATATCCTAGTTTCTGCCAACCCACCCACCACCCTTAATGAATTTTGTGAGTTTCAGGTGGGTAAACAATCTGATACTGTTGATGAGTTAGAAATGAGCATCACACTTGAAGTTGAGCCTTGTGATTTAGATGAGTCACAAGAAGCTATTTCACAGGAGTTATGCGATGAGGTAACTAAACCCACTATTTTGGACTTTGATGATGATATTCTTTATGCAAAATATGAATCATTTCATGTGGGTTTGATGTTACTGAAGGTCTTGATGTGGGTTTTCATGTTGAATATTAATCATTCTCTTTTGATCCTACCATTCCTGACCTTCTATTTAAATTAGATGATAATCTTCTGTATGTAGAATATGATTATTTTTTTATGAGTTTGATATCCATAGAAGTTTTGATGATGTTTGTTGTGCTGACTATGAGTCCCTCTCTTTTGACCCTATCCAAACTAACTTCCTTTTTGAATATTGCAAGTCTGAATTTGTTGAGTCTGAGATCATTGCCATTACGAATTTTGCTTTAGACCAGACTCATATACATATTAGACTTAACAGACTTGGGAACCTGACACCCACTCTTTTGCCTAGATTGTTCGTTACAGATGATATAGTTTCTAGGCCAATGACCCCATTACTGGCTCGTTTTGAGTATGTCCATTTCCTTGCTGATTGGGCTCAACTATTTGATAACTAAATCGAGCCCTTAACTGTGCTTTATTGGCTAGGTGGATGTACTCTTTTTGGCTCCAACTCACTGCTTTTCACTATTTCTATGTGATCATGAGTCAGGCTTCTTTGTTTGATAAGTCGCTACGTGCTTTAACGAGTTTTGATTTGAGTTGCACTTTGCAGCTTAATATAGAGTGGTTGATGCTCCAAAAGACCTCTAACTAAGCGGATTTCCAGAGGTATAGCTTAGGTGTACTTTTGCAACTAACATGGTATGATCGTTCCACCCTTCTTCTCCTTTTCTTTTCTTTTCTTTCTTTTTGTACTTAGTTGTGGATATCTAGGATTGTTTTTATGTTTCAATTTGTTTTGTTTCTTTATTTTTGTGAGCTTTAGTTTTTGCTAGTTTTTGTTTAATCTTTTGTTTTTGTCTCCTTTTTAGTGTTTTAGTGGTTGTGCTTTGGTGTTGTGTTTTGTTTATTTTCTTTTGAGTTTTGTTTTGTTATGGTTAGTTTGTTTAGTTCGATATTGTTTTCTATTTTGTTGGTTATATGTGTCTTGGTCTAGTTTTGGTTTGTTTTGGTTTGTTTAGTTTTGGTTTTGGTTTTTCATTTACTTCTTTTTGTTTTGATTTTGGTTTTTGGTGTTTGTAAATATGTAGTTTATTTTTGTTTTGGTTTTAGTTGTAGATGTAGTTTTGATTTTGGCTCTTGTATGTTTTTGGTTTTTTATTTTCATCATGTCCTAGTTTGTGTATATTTGTAGTTTAGTGTGGTTTTATGGTCGTAATAGCTTATGTGCTCGCTTTTTAGCACCTTGGTTCCCACAATGAGGACATTGTGAAGCTTTGGTGTGGGGGTGAGGTGCCCATTTTTGAAAAACTTCTAAGATTTTCATTTTGTTTTTGGGGAACGTTTCGTACTAGTTCTGATTAGCTTGAATCCCCTGGACTTTGGTTATTAGCTTGTATATAAGTAGGATGTGCATGAAAAGTCTCTGACCTTAGTGTGACACTCTAAGCCCTAATTCAAACTCCAATTGTTCATTATAGATGTGTAATCCAATCCTTGTTTATCCCTTCATCATTGTCTTTACGTTTTAGGCTTCCATGAATGATTCTCCCACTTACTTATGACACGGTTACTCTAGGTTTTTGTCACTTTTGGGAAAAAAAAGAAAAAAATATATTATGAATAAAGAAGAGAAAAAAAAAAGAAAAAGAGATGAAATAAAATTTGGAATGACAAGGATCCTTTGATGCATGCCCCATTGGGCGTTGCCCTTTGAGGCATGTGCTGCTGGGTGTTCCCCTTTGAGGCAATACTGCAACTGATAAAGCTTGCTTCCAATGTTAATATGTCAATAATGTAGTTGTCTCAGTCAAGTGAAATTGAGTCTAATTATAGTAAATCTAAGCCTTGGCATGATGATACACTCGCACACACGAGCACTGGGATGGATTCAGAATCTTGATGTATAATGGTGTGAAAAATTAGTGCTGTGATATCATTTATAGGGTAGAGGACTTTGAAGTACATTTTGTTTATGTACATGTCGATATCTTGGCTACATAGATGATTTAGTTGATTACAACATGTATATGTCTTTTCCAAATTTTGTACATATTAGCTTTGAGAAAAACCCAAAATGATTTTCTTTGATTTTTGAAATAATTTTTGTGGGTATTTCACTTGAAAACCCTCACAAGACCTCACTCGTCCACTTGGGAGACCGAGGGGTTTAAAGAGCTTGTTGCATATGCTAAATGCAACTGTGATTCCTACGACAGTGAGTTAGAATTTTCTTTTTCTTATCTTTCATTTCCTTTTAGTTATTTTAGTCTGTTTTACTTGAGGACGAGCAAAATCTTGGCATGGGGCTACTTGTTTGTGCTAAAAATGTGTCATTTTCATGACACTTTTATACCAGATTTATGTTCGTTATAATTTTTATTTTTAGGTTTTTATTTAATTTTATTTTGTTTTCTAGGTATGGAATAATTATGGGACAAATGCAATAAAAAATGAAAAATGCTGAAAATGAAGATTTGGGCCGACTTAACTCAAATCCGACCCGAATTGCTAGGGCCAATCTCTTCTTTGACCAAAAAAAAAAGAAAAAAATATAGAATTGAAAATGCCCCTACGTGCAGCTCACGTGACTTCCCCTTCCCCCCTTAATCTCCTCTAATTCTCTCTCTCTTGAAAGCCCGATAACCCCCCCAATCTCACCTTCTCTCTCCTCTCAGCTAACAGATCCCCGAAACACCAGACCCTCACTTCACCATCTTCATCATCGCCACCACCATCTCATCTCCCTCTAAATCATCTCTCTCACTCTCAACCATGCCACCTTCATCCTCATCTAGTAACCCACGCGGCAGCAGCACAGCCACATCTCCACTGTCCACCTCAACCCTTAAATCAACAGTGAAGAAGAGAAGTGGAGCGACTATAAATGGAGGATGCGATGGAATTTGGTAACAATCTAGGGTTTATATTAGGTTTAGTTTAAACTTTAGATTTAATTTTAGGTTTAATTTCATTTTAGTCATTCGAAATTTAGGGTTTGTTTCGGTTTGGGTTTCGATTTTAGTTTTGTTTTCAGCCTTTAACTTCATGTAATGCGGCTCTGATTTCGAATTGTCATTCATGAACTTGATTGTAATTGCAACATTTTAAGGGCTAGTTTTGAGTAATTTTGAAATTTCTCCCCCTCCCTTGCCTTCATCTTGATGAGCGCAGCTTTGGCATTTCCGCCATTGTTAGCAATAGGTGAAGCACATGTTTAGTTCTCCGAGCCATGGACGGTCGAGTTCGAACCTTTCCTTGTTCTGGTTTGCGATGCTTGTTCTATTTCTTCTGTTTTCAATTTTGAACCCCTCCCCTGTTGCTTAGTTTTTAATTATGTTATTAGTTTGGTTGATTTGATTATGCTCTGATTTACTTGAGTTAATGTGAATTACTAATTTTGGGTTGGAAACTTGCAAGCTTGATTTTGATTTTGGATTGTCTCTGGTTTGTGTATTTTGTTATCGTGGCTGAATGATTTCGTATTTTGCCCTCCCCTGTTTTGGTGTTGTGTTCGGTTCTGCTTAAGGTAGTTTTAATGGTGTTAATGGAGGTGTTGAAGTTTTAATGGTATTTTGTTGTCCTGTGGCTTGATTTGGTTCTCATTTAATGCTCATTTTAAGTTTGGCTTAATTGTTTTTCTGGATTTATAAGCTTGATTATGTTTATGTTTGCATTTTCTTTTTATTTCTAGTAATATTGGACGAGGGAGTTCATTCTTATTTCTAGCTTAAGGGGTTAAGTTGAGATTTTGATTATGTTGGATTATGGATTGTGTTCGATCCCTGGATTATATTGGTCTTGATTATGTTGAGTATTAGATTTATTCCTTCTATGCGGTTGAGTTTGGTTTCGATGTTTTATCTAGGTTAAAGAATATTAGAGTTTGTGAATAATTAGGAATTATTTAGAATTTGATCCATAATTTTAGTTGTTTATTGTTTTCATTAGTTTAGAATAATGCTAGATTTGTTGTTTTTTCGCATTCAGTGACGTAATCTCTTCCATCGCCCATGTGGAGACAACTCTCAAGTACTATGACGATAGTCATATATTTGCAGCACTTCATTTTACGCTAAAAATTACCGAACATTATCGTAGGCATATGAGGTTGGTCTTGTACTATTAGGACAATTATATACCCAACTATAAACTTGGATACGTGTACATTGTACTATTAGGGTGATTTCCATTTTCATATGAAGACCGAGTGCTATGGTGCCGGTACCCAGTGGCGCACTAAAGTTGAGGGCGGAGCAACGTATTAAGCCAAATGGTTATGTGGGATAACTATTTTTACCCTTTTTGCTTGAACCTGGCTAGGTAAGGCAAAACCCACATCTCTCTCTCATTCTCTTTATGTTTTTTAAAATTTTTTACTAGCATACATCTATTATACTGTTCACCCATAAGTCCCCCTAATTGAAGAAAGGCTAAAAATTAGTGAATGCAAGAATTTGAGAAATTTTCGGAAAGAAATAAGGAGGATTATTCAAGGAAGAAGTTGAGTGTGAATGGAAAGGGAAGGAAAGATTCAATTATACTAAGCAAACTGAATAGAAAGAGATGGTAAGATGCTACCATGATATACCAGCTACTTATCATAGGTGTAAGAAACCCCTAATTAAGGGAAGGAAGTTCAATGGTTGTTCCTTATGTAAGGTGAGTTATTAATTGCAAATAAGTGTTGGATAATTGCATTTGAATTTTACATCCTAATGTGAAGTATGTTGTAGTAAAGTTTATATTTTTTTTTTTAGTGAAATGCTAATGAAGAACATAGGTTTTTCTAGTGGGAAAAAGAGTAAGAAGTCATCTTATGTTGGAAGAACAAGTTACCAGAAGAAAGAGTTGAGGACTTGGTTGTCGATCTAGAGAAAGTGAACTTTGAATCACTCAATTTAAAAGGAGTTATTTAAGGAAGCAACAAGGGAGGCAGTCAAGAGTATTTGTCAAATGAGGTCAAAAATTTGGAAGGGAATGTAACTTTAAGAAGCAAGCTTGTAATAGAGAAGATGAAAAGGACAAAAATGGAGGAAGAGCTAAAAGCTTTGAAGGAGGAAATGGCTGCCTTGAAAATGAAAGGTTCAAGGTTCAACGTTATTGACAAATTATGTTTGTGCGTGGTACTGTTAACACTTGTAGTTGGGGGTTGAGAATTAGTTAGCATGGAAGGTTAGTATGGTGGGTGGTTACTTTTTGCTTGTATTTGATATTATACTTGATCAATGTGATGGGTGAGGGGATGGAATGTGGTAGTTTGTTGACTTTTACAGTTAGGAATCTTAGCTAATATATACATCAAGTTTGAAATGTTAGAGAGATGCTTCAATATGCATACATCTCAGGCCTTGTTAAATTGCTTGCTTTTACCCATATTGGAATTTAAACTTGAATAGGGAAAGCTCAACGGAAATTATAAGTTGGACAATTTAGATGAACTGAAAAATATTTATAGGATTATTGACATAGCATGTCTGAATATGACAATAGTCATAACTCCAAAACGCTTGACTAAATTAGAAAATGGCCACACTGTTAATAGTTATAACCTATCATCCACAGTTATCAGCTAAAAATTACAAGTGACGCTTGACTAAGCATAGGGGTGGAATCTCCAAAAGGAGAACATTAAAACACCTTTATTTTTTTCTTCACATTCACAGTTCACATCTATAATGCCTTAAAAATACTGCACAAAAGTGGCCACCAACAAGTGGAGGGAATCTTGACTAAGTATTACACAGTGAGGCCTGGGAACTACTGGTAATGACGACTTGACTTAACAATGTAGCTTTCCCCCTCTTCATATAGTGTGCTCACTGGAAGATGCATCATCTTGGAGAACACAGTTTAATGTGATTAACTATATGCATTTGCTATGGGATTTCAAAAGAAACAAAATAAATGACAACAACAATTATAATGGTTACTATGCCTCCTTCTATGATGCCCATAGTGGCTGCTCATCTTTTATATCCTCTCCTACTTCGTGATGTAATTCCTTTATTAGCTGCTCATCTGCTAGCTCTTGCTCCCTTGCCTCCGCTTATAGTTCTTCTCCCTGTTCCTCTTATTCTTTATGGTGCAGCACCTATAGGATAGCTTTTAGGTATTGCAGGCTCCCTCCTTGGACTATCTTTGGACCTTTTTGGTGGTGGGGCTGAGCTGATAGGGTTGTCTCATGTCCTTATGTTTTGCCCTAGCTTATGACATGTACTGCTTTGCTTTTCTTTCCCATAATGGGTCAGCTTACCAAGCTTTTCAGGATCTTCATATGGATCCTTTCTCATATTCTTTCTCGACCTTCCAAGCATCACCTTTACTTCAGGAGGATCGGGAGGCATCTCCTTTTGGGGCCAATGTTTCTCTCCTAAACAAGGGCTTATGATAAACTCATAAGTTTTGAAATACATCTCTTTCTTAAGGTATGGTCGTAAAAATGTCTCTGGATCTTCCTTCAACTAAGTGTAACAAGCAATTGCTTGACAACATGGAATTCCTATGAGATCCCACCTCCTACAAGTACAATAAGAAAGATTCATGTCCTCATGGAGGGAATCTAGCCTATGTTTTGTGAGGGCACTGGGTGAAAATTCCTTGCTTCTTTCCTTTCTTTTTCAACTTTTGGTCTTATTGTTCGGTGAACCTCATCTGTTGCATTCTCTGTGGTCACTCTCTTCAGCATGTCCACTCCATTAGTACTAGCCTTATATCCTCAAGCATATATATCATATGTTTGGTCGTTGTTCACTATGAAAGCATATTAAGGTTTTCGCCACGTTACTTACTACAATGTCCCTATGAATGCCATACAAAAGGTTCTAGGATCTTTAGTAACAAAGTCATTAGCAAACTTAGGGGAAGGTTGCCTGACTCATCTAAAGCAACCTTGAAGTCAGCCTTATTATTTTCTTTTACTATACTACAGGAAAGCAATTTCAACTCCTCCTTCTTGTGTGTTTTATGCCAATTTGCATAAATATGCCTTACACTGCTCCTATGTTCACTGTTGTGAAGCTCAGTTAAGATTCTATGGATGGTTGGTTGCATTTTTGAATTAAGAAGTTAGATATAAGAGTCTAAATTATGAGTAATGTAAGGCAAAACAAATATAATTATACTTACCCTATATTGATATGATATTATTGTCCAACCCTTTCTATCAGTGGAATCAATACAGCTCTTTAGATTTGAGAGAAACTAGACCTAGTTATAATTGTTTCCCTTCTCTACAATAGCCCAAGCAAGCTAGAATTTTTGATTAGTACCATCAACACCAATTGCAAACAAAATAGTTCCCCAAAAATTGTGCTCAGAATGTTGCACCAATGTAGAGAACATGTCTTCACCTAGCAAGAAGTCCATTCTTCAGCCCCTTAAAGAAGATAAATAATCTCTAGAACACTAGGATGTCTTGCATTATTGGTGGCTTAGTTTTTAGTAAGAATGTGCTATTCTGGTTGCTCCTCTTCAGCTCCTCTATGTACCTTGCCCCCATACAATAGTGTTCGCTCATTAAACCATACAATAGTCCAGTTCCTACTGTTCTTGCCTTGTAGGCAGCCGAATTTGTGATGCAAATGCCAAAGTCTTTCTTCACTTCATTTTGGATTTCCTTTGCTGACCAGTGTGGTGTTTCTTTGAACTTTAAAATGTAATGGCTTATGGCCATGAAAGTTTAATTTCCCTATTCTACTGCTTATCTCTTCTACATCTATGGAAGCATACACATTGATTTGCATGTTTCTTTGCACACAACTTGCAGGTTTTTCCTCATAAAATCTCATATATTGAACTTTAGATCATAGCCTTGTGCTAATATGAACTCGACAATTACATCCTTGAATTTTTGGGTAGTTCCAAAACTCATTCTTACTTGCCATTTTAGTTTCTTGAAATCTACCTTATCATCAACCTTGGGTGATGTTTTTCTCCTCCTTAGCACAGTATTTTCTTCATCATCACTGTCCACAAGGGTGCCTATATCCTCTTCTGAATCCATACTCACTATAAACCTCAAAGGCTCCCCTTTATGATCAGTTCCAACAACTTGATTAATACTTGTTGTCCATACCTCTCCAGCTGTTGTATTACATTTCAAGCACAGCCCTTCTATTTTCTAAATTCTTGCACCTCGTTCTTTGCCAGCTCCCACTCATCATCAACTATATCAACATCATCAACATCTATATCAATATTATCACTCATATATGTCCCCAAAACATCTCCACCTTCTGCTATATCAATCTATTATATGTCCCAATCTATCCTTTGTGCTTCTGCTTAGCATCAACATTATTAAGGTCATAAGCTGCCAACTCTTTTACATTAGGTTCATATGCACTATCATTAGAAATTCCACTTAAAAGGGCCCACCCAAAAGTCCATTGTAAGGCACTAGAGAATCAAGCCTTAGTTCTTCCCAATCATATTTAGCATGTGCAGTATAGGCTTAGAGGCTCTAGGGTTTTGACATCTTGGCTATTTGTGATCTAGTTATTGGGCTTAGGACTGCGATGTGAGCAACTCACATTTCCCACTTGGACTATTGGGCTTCGATGAAATAATTGGGCTTTGGCTTGTGGGCCTTGACTTTTGGAAATCTAGTCGGTTTGGAATCTGGTTTGGCTTTAAAATTAAGAAACAGGAAATCGGTCCTTCCTACTTGGACTTGTGGACTTGGATTACGTAGCTAGGCTTTTAGCAAATGGGTTTAGGGATGAATAGGTTTGGGTTTTGATTTAGGGGATTTAGGATTTCTTAGAATTATTTCCTGAGATTCCATTTGGGATTTTGGATTTCTGCTTACAGGAGTCGGAACAGATAAGAAGATATTATTGTAGCGATTTCTTTGCATAGCGCCTCATTTTTTTGATGCAATAGTTCCATTCCCTTTTAATGGAGGGGTTTTAAGAGCTTTTAGGGTTGTCTTAGTCCCCCATAGCATTTCCATCTGGGTTAGGCAATGCATCAAGCATTGATAGAGGTTTATTAACCCCATGTACAATATAAAAATGTGCTTCTCTATGACCCCTGCATTGCTTCATTAGTTCAATTGCATCACCATCACCATGTAAGCTCCTTAAACCATATTCTAGACTCTGGCCAAGTACTAAATAAAAGAACTCTATGGCACCATCATACCCAACTTCCTTAGCAATTTTTTTGAACTCCCAAAAGAATAACTTCTTCATGTCTAAAATTTACCCCCACGATGAAGACGAAGGATAATGTTGTCTTCATCCATTTTGCAAACTTTACAACAACATTTATAGAAGCAAGATCATAAATGAGTAGTACACAATCATGTACCCGTAAGCATTACCTCATAAAAGTAAGAAATTAAAAAAACAGACTAATATACATAAACTACTCACTATACCCCAGCACATAAATAACCCAAAATTTCCCGATATTATATACAATTGACCTACAATTTTATCAAATTGCAATAGGGGGCCTCGAGCATACTCAATTTGATCACCCACTTCTACAAATGTCCACTTCAATTTCAAGCGGGGGGGGGGAGGAGTTGTTTTATGTTGAATTCAATCACAATTGCTTTTTCATCTAAGAAATTTAATATGAAATTTCCATATGAGGGGCTCAATTTCAGTCCTTGCTTAATGTTAGAGGTTGAGAGAGATAAATTGTCTAATATTTAGTTTTTGTAAAGCTTAAAAGGTTTGACTTTAGCCTTAATGTGAGAGAGAAATAAAGAGAATGAGGGAGGGAGTGGGCTTTGCCTTGCCTTGCCAGGTTCAAACAAACAAGGGCCAAGTAGTCATCTCACATAACCGTTTGACTTAATACATTAGTCCACCTTCCACGTCTGTGCACCGTCGAGTCCACCATGACAAAACTGGGTCTTCGTATAAATGGAAAATAGCTTAATAGTATAATGCACGCATGTGCAAAGTTCATAGCTAGGTATATGATTCTCCAATACCCCTAAAGTTTAGTATATTGGCATATAAAATTCTTGTTATTATTACTTTGTCAATTTACAATAAAGATGCTCAAAGTAGAATTATAGTTTAATTAGTTAAATTAACTATGATTAGTGTAGAATTAGTGCTTGAATAGACATTTATTTGCATGTTTTATTATTTATTGCTTTTTGTAGGATAGTTATTAGCTAGATTAACTAATAAATGACTGATTTGAATGTCACCCCACCAAAGAATAAAGTTTCGCTTACTTCCTACAAATATTATCCAACATAATGTTAAGTGTTTGTGAATATTTGAGAATTAGCAAGTCGTTCACTAAAGTATTTCTATTTAAACTCTTTGGTTACTGGATGCCATAAATCTCAAGTTTGGGGGTGTTGGGCGTTATGAATCCCAACTAGGAAATTGGAGACCAATTCTCTCAACTTGGGCATTATTTATTATCCTTGCACTGCCACTAAGTCCAACTCAATGATTAGATGACATGATGTTAAATTTTACATCAATTGGGTCTTAAACAAATAATCATGTGTATAAGCTCAAATAAGGTTCTACCCAAAACCAATTGGCTAGGGTGGAATAACTCACAACCTAATATATATGCTCAAACCCTTTAACTTTATTCAATGTGGATAACACCCACTGTAACACCCCCATGTAGTAATTCACAGTCTGAGTTATTGTAATCATGCCCTAGATTGGAACTGAGTAGCATGATAGTCGGGGGGTTACCGCCATCCTATAAGGACAAGGCTAATGGCTAGCTTAAACACATAATTTGAAATCAAGCAATAAGTACACATGCATGCACACATGCATACACTAACAAAGGTCAGCCCTTGATTCTACACTCCATCGAAGACATTAACTAGCCCCTGCATGCTTAGTTCATCACATGCTGAAAGAGACAGTAGGACGATCAACGTAGCTGGAATAGTTAGCCTAACTATATATGATCCCGTAACGAGCATAAAACCAAAAAAAAAAAACCCCATTTATCTAACCAGCTACACCATATACATAAGGGGCTGAAAGTATATCTAAACACTGCATTTAGTTTCTAACTAATGATCCCTAGATGGATCGTAGTCCAGGTCGGACTCATCCTTGGGCTCTTCGCCTAGGTCCTTCTTCAGGTCCTCCATGGGCTCATTCCTTAGGTTATCTCCCTCTTCATCCTCAGAACCGAGCTACACTAACTCCGCGGTGTCAATGAGGTCTATAATCGCTTGAATCTTTCCCGAATCATTAGAATAAGCAATCCCGTCTCTTGAACCCATTGTCGTTGGGCTAACGCGCAGCTAAGAGGCGTCAGTGCTGGTGATAATGGTGATCCCTAAGTAGGAAGGGATGGTGTGGGTAAGGGAGGCACAAAGAGCACATGGAAGATAAGCTATAATGTCTCCAAAATGATACCCCTTTACTCAAACTCCTCGCTGAGTAGCAGCTCGGCGGTAATAGTAGCCCTAACCCCCTAGTGCTGAAACCTGAGTCATTCCAACCTGGGGCTCTGGAGGTCAAAAACTCATGGTTCTACATCCTAAACTCGTCCCAAGGTGCAACAGTAGGTAGGGACCAGAGCAGCCTACATGTGTGCACCATAGCACTATAGAACTCATAAAAAGGGTCCAGCATGTGAGCTACCATGCTAGCATGTAACAAAAACATATGGGTGGCCATTGAGGCACTTGGCATCATATTCACATGATATGGGTCTATTGGAATGCCTTGGTGGTCCATCTAAAGAAAAGAAACACGTAACAAATAACCATACAATTATCTCATTAACAAGTCTCCTCACCTTCCTATTCCTACTCTCCACAATCCATAAGTCCTTAAAGAATCATAACCTGGCTCTAATACCAAAACTGTAACACCCCTATGTAGTAGTTTACTGTTTGTGTTATTCTAATCATGTCCTAGATTGTAATTAAGTAGCATGATAGTCAGGGGGTTACCACCATCCTATAAGGATAAGACTAATGACTAGCTTAAACACATAATTTGAAATCACGCAATAGTTTTACATTCATGTAAACATAAGTACATGAACAAGACCTTATACAATCCAAATCGTTTAGAGGAAAGTAATGTGAATACATAGTTAAGAGTGAACCACCACATGATTTACAAAGTTATTACACTAAAACTCCTAAGTACAACTCCAAAGTCTCCTGGGATGCCATAACTTCCAACTGGACCATCCAGCTTCATCGGTCTACTTGTTATCACTTGCTTATGCAAAGATTTCGAAAATATGAGCTGAAGCTCAGTTCATGCATCCCATACAGATAAATGGCAATTAAAACATTGTAGTTAGGCACCTGCTTATCCAATTTATTTCAGTTCAAAACTAGAGAATAAGAATAAATGAAACTGGATTGCTCATTATTATCTGAAAATGAACCCCTTTATAACTACAACAATCTAAAGATATGTGTACACTTGCCTAGCCAATCTGGAGGTCTGCCCTAAGGCTACACGGGTAAAGTGAAGGGCGATGGGCCTTAAACGAGATACTTGCTGGGGTCACTAATTAAATGACAAATAAGTGAGTAAACTAATTCATTGCTCTTACTTGTCATGATATTATAACTTGATAAAATGGTGCTAGATTATAAGGATATGGGCAGTGCACGTACCTGGGGTTTTTAGAATGAATTTTTACTCAACAGTAATTAAATATGATGGGGAACGACAAAATGACTTTGGTTCCGCTTTAGAAATGCCGTTATATATACGTATAGTTAGTAAATAGCGCACACACCTGTAAAATGTGACTTAGACATAGGTTTAGTAACTAAAATGAAAAACCATGGTACATAAATCAAGGTGAAAGGACAAATCATGGTACATTAATCAAGATGAAATGAATTGATGCCGAAAAAGTTATAGCAATGTTAAAAACAAAACTTTGATGGTTATAATAGAAGGATGTTTCTGATATTTCTGACCTATGCAACAGGAACTTTAGGCTGAATATGTTGAGGGTAAATTCAAGAGAGGAAAAATAATTAGGTTAATAAGGCAGTATTAATCATCCCCTCCTGATTACTATTAATTTAACCTCCCGATTTTACTCACGTACCAAAATAACCCGATTCTATTAAATATCCAATAATTAGTCAAGGACTCGTAATTGGGTTCTCAAAATTTATGGTTTTCTTTTTTTCTCCTATTAACCAAACCAATTTCCCCCTTTTAAGATTCATAAACTTTTGTTTCACCCCTATACTCACTTTTCTTTAATCAAACTTTCTAAAATCACTCCATGGCCAATCTCATACATTTCATCATTTTTCCTTCTAAAATCAGCCAAAATTCTTCCATAAAGATACTTACTCTCAATTTCACTTCAAACACGTTCATTTACATATTTTTAGGGTTTTCTATTCTCCACTAGCTAATCCAAAAATTATACATCATGTCCTCTTACACTAAAACTTTTACAATCTTCATAAGCTCATATAAACCAACGAACCGTCTAACACAACCACACTTGATTTAAAAATTAAATTAAATCTTCCATGTATGTTCAACCATAATTTATGCTCTTCTTAAGTTTACAGAATAAGCCTCCATAGTATCATCCAAAAATTGCCTTACATAACGTCATATTTACTCTTTATGCTAAAGATTACAAAATTAGATCACAAAGGCCAAAATCCATCAACCTTATACATAAAGCTTGCATGATCATGCATGGATTCACATATATACATTATTTACACACTCCCACACTTAACCAAAAGCAATAAAACATCAAACTTGCATTCATTCTAACTCATGCAACATGATCAATAATCAATTCCATCATAAAACTAAAAATTAAACAAAAGTTGGGTTTTACCTCACTTGAGGGTTTAAAAGGGAGAGATGGAGGTGGTGTTTGGTGGCTGTGGGAACTATGAGTGGTGATTGGGAGTGGAGGGGAGGCAGCGACAGGACAGAATAGGGGAATTGACCATGAGGGAGGGAAGAGAGTGGAAGGAAATGTTTGCTAAATTTTTGGTAATCATTTAGATGATAAATATCACAAAAAGTAGCTTTTGGCTAATTAATCGTTGACTTTTATAATGGTAATTAGCTAACATGATTTGCACTAACTTTTGGACCAAAATTTGGGCCTAAATGAATTGAGCTTGAAAATAAAATGATATGCCTTTGTAAATAAAAACTTATGTTGCTCGAAATTAAATTTTTTTGACACTATGAAAAATAATTCATCGCTCAATCACTCATATCGAGGCCAACTAGCGATTCACCTATAATTTTAACAACAAGTGAAGCTTGAACTCCAAAGCAAATGCAAAATTAAATATCATGATTTAAATGAATACACATGGATTAGGGCCAGACTATTACCCTCACTTTCATATTATTTATATTTATCAATGTGGAAGAATACCCACTTTCATATTCCAACACGACCTCTTACGTGTGGGCTACTAATAAAGCTCAACACATCCAGACCATTTTAATTAAACGGGGATGGTCACAAATTAAGATCGAGCAACCTGCTTTGATATCATATTTAAGAACTATGCTAACCAAATGCTTAATCTGATGGTTGAAGGTGCAGAAATAGGTTTATA
>NCQV01093667.1:1803-12095 GCA_002740545.1 Lophocereus schottii | reverse complement strand
CAACAGTTGGAGCAGTTATGCCTTTTCAAGAGACACAGAAAGTAAACAGTTTACTCAATAACCAACGAGGATCGTATGCACGTCAACATCTTAATGAGAGACTAGTTCAGTTTCCACTGTGAAGTGCATAGTACCACCATGCAGCTGAAACTAACTAATGAATTATGTCCGGAAAAAATGTGCTGGCATGTGAATGTCGCCGAATGCCAGTACTAGCAAAATACCAAACAAAAAATGCACCTACAAGAAGAAAATTTGGTATAGCTAAAAAAATTACCTTATCCATGCGAGCAAGTTCAGACACTATCATAAGAACATCCAGCACGACCTCTTTAGGGGATGAACCATCGAGCAGTCTTCTCATTCTGGTAGCTTCCAGCATCCCCCTGCCCACAAGATGAAATGCTAATGGTTTCTGGCTGGTCAATTTTGCAAGCAATGCAACCGGTTTTCCTGTGTCCTTTGACTCCAAACTATCAATACATCTCAGGACTATGATGGGCACCCCTGCCTGCAGAATCAGAAAAGTGAAATCATGGCAGATGTAGTAGTAACATATGTTAGTAGGTGAATAGCGCTGAGTCGCCAACTCCACAGAGCGAAACCTTCTTGGACTGCATTTTGACCTGACATTCAATGCTGCACTCTTTGCATTTCCTTCTATATTTACTGTGGGACATGGACCGACAACAGTCCTTTTCTCTCTCTGTCTCTCTCTCTTTGCGTTTTTTTTTTTTTAATGGGGTCAGAAGAATAATGGTGAATCTGCATTTACACATCCCCATCAAAATGATCTTGGCTTCCTTCCTTCTGGAAATGCAGTCTAGTGAGGGGCTATAATTCATAAATGTTGGTAATGTATTTGTCCCAAGCATCCTTATCATAGAAATACACAACTAAATTTAATTATGTAAATAAATGTAGTGTCATATGCAAAGAACCATGAGGAAAAGGCAAGAAATAATTCACCTCTAGTAGAATCCTTGCATACTTATCCATGTTCTCCTTGATCGCCTTCAAAGTTTCTGTGTCCTCCCTGCACACTTTCGTGCCAGGTGAGCCTATGTTAAGGAGAAACCCACTGCTCACAGAAGCCGTGGCAGATGGCAAAGTGGAGGCATTCTGGACGGCAACAAATGGGAAACCCAAGAAATCAATCACTGCATTTACTGTATCTCTTACACCATTCTTCCCTCCACCAGGGCCAGCCCATGATTTTATGAGTTTCACATGAGCATCAGATATCAAATCTCGAATGCATTTCACATGTTCATTATGCAGCATTATCTGGCGAAATGTTAAAGCACCTCCAGAAAGACAATAACTCAAAGATGAAACAGCCCATATGACACCGAAAGGAGATAGCCCAACTGGATCCTGTACATGTTCTATGGCTTGGGAATCACCAAGAGTACTGTGTCCCAGCAAATCTATAAGAAGCTGTGGGAGTCCACTAGCACAACATTGTTGAACAGCTAGGGGTCCTCCCCATTTCAGCCTGCATTCAAGCAATCCTACACAGCCATCTCTCAATCCATGCCAGTGAGAAAGATGACAGTTTTTAGCAGCACAACCCTTTCCATTCTCATCTTTATGATGTATTTTGAGATGGTCATAAAGAGTACCAGTACGAGGAACTAAAGGCATTGCAATATCAGATACTGAGGACTCAGCAGAAGCTCCACTCTCAAGGGACAAAATAGAAGCAAATGCCAGCATAGCTGACGCACAATGCGGTTGAAGCGAAGTAGGCACTCCATCATCACAAGAAAAAAGGTGTGCAAGTGCTGAAAGTCTTGATTGCTGCTTTTTTGAGGAAGTTGTCAGAATAAACAATGCTGAGTTTCTCCCAGCGGACTTGAAAAACTGTGCTATTGTTGCAAGCAGAAGACACGAATGAAAAGCAAGCCCATGGGGATTGTTGAATTTGCCCTTCATAACGTTAGTTTCATTGGTTGGAGAATCTCTATTCAAAGATGATGCGCATAAAGATACAATGGAGAATATCTCAGAAACAAGTGTGTTATCGGCACCACCATTCACCACAGTTGTGACAGGCAAAGAACTGGGGAGGCCACACAAGACGCTTGGCATTATTCCACTGTGCATACAGCACCTCAGCAGGAGCTGAAACAAAAGTAACTACTGTTAAACTAATTCAAGATCAAAAACTCCTAAGAGTCATCTAAACAAGTGGATTAAATATGTAACTTGTTCAGGCGCATAGAAAATACTTACGCACTATTATTGATCATTTGCCTCAAGCTTATATTCTAAGAGAACTGTCCCTGATGTTCACTTCTTAGCCAAGGGTTGCATGATAGATGACATGCTTAAATACGAAAAGGATCATTCAATTTTTTTTGTTTAAAAAAAAAAGTCATTGGCTAGCCTGCTTATTTCTAACTGCATAATGAGAACTATTCACAGGATTGCGGAAGTTTCTCCTGGCTGGATAAAACATTTCAGTAAAAACAAAAAAGAACGTATGTTTCTATGAAGAACATAGGCTGTGACAACTGAAATAAACAGCCTTAGTTCCTAGCCATCAGCAACAATTTTACATTTGCCCATAGGTATGAAAAGACAGAACTGTGGTAGGCATATGCTCACAAACCTGGATAACAGCTAAAAGCACTGTATCAACTCGTTGTCGAAGGCAGCAGTATATAGCAACATGAACTGGTTTGGATTTCAGAAATGCTCTTGTTATAGTCTCAAGAACCTTTTCGCATTCTGTTCCAATATCTGGATACCGGTCATGCTCCCTGAGGTCAAGTCGGACTAATGAGTGGCTGTGCAAAGAGCTGAGTGGAAATAAGTAAGGTTTTTCATTGAGGGAGATATTTTCTAGTGCATCTATCAAGAACCAAAGAGCTTTGCAACTTTCAGAAGCAGCATCTGACAAATTAGCAGAGCCTGAAATAAGACTTGTCCCAGAGGCTGCTAAGCACATACATAAATGATCAACTAAACCGCTCGTCTTCGCATGGTCAAGGATTTGCCTCAGGATATCGTTAGTTTTACATTGTCCAGCAAGAATAGATCCTTTAACAGCCAACATAACTTGATTTAACATTACTGCAATGCAAGAGGTGGATCCATAAAGAACTCTGCCTTTGGAATCTTCAAAGCTGCTGACAACCTGTCCAATGGCTTTCCAGTTTTAGGCTAAGCAGGAAATCAGTCTCTGGCATCTAATGAAGATCAGTTCGATGTAATGCATGGAGCATGAAAAAATTTTCTTGGAATGCTAACTTTCTAATAGGGGCCAAGATATTCCTTCGCATGGTTCTGCTTCTTTGGAATGAGAAAGCACCAAGAAGAGAGAAGTTTTCCTGTAAACTTCCACCAACATATGACAGCTCAAAAATTGAAATACTGAATGAGTAACCCAATATAATCTTATCTCCAATAGCAAAAGTCAAGAGAATCCAATCAGATTTGTCTTTGTAAAACAGAAACTGCAACAATTTTGATAGGAAAACAGTAATTGATTTTATAGCAACATCCAGGGTGGCTTTCCAGCTCAGAAGAGGGATGACAAGAAATGTATAGAAATCCCATTGAATTTAACTGATATAGTTCGGTATAATGAAAATAAGCTATTTGTAGTTGTCTAATTTTTACAATTTGACTCTCCATGGGTAGAGCAGAACATCATTCACATCAAGATATTCAGTAGAAAATTAAACGACATGAAGTTAGATTGCAAATCCTCAGCTAAAGAATATCAAAGATACTGTCATTTTAACTGGTAATTTACAATGTAAGGAACAGTTTTTTTTTTTTCTGATGAAAACTTCAACCACATGTGTATAACATTTACATTGTGCTGATGATTTGTTATGGATACCTCAAAAAAGGTGAAATAGTCAGGAACTGCATGTGCTGAACAGGAAAACTACAATCATAACAACTACCAAATCCCATAATGCATCTATGCAGAATATGCTAAACAAATATTACCTGCAAATATAGCTCAACTAGCGCAACCCATTGTGTAAAATAAGAGCTTCCATAGCTGCCTTCATTGCTATCAATCAATTTTTTGATGATAGAAAAATTCTGCACCATTGAGAAAATGATATAACAGAACAGAAATGCTTAGAAAATCAAACCACCAAGGTTGCTAGGATAAACAGTGATCATCTTTCTATCCAGCACATGAGCAAAACATAAAATGAGGTTATCTACTTGAAGAAATATTTATGCTATAAGCTACTGTGGCAGCACTAGGTTGATCTATGTCACAAATCACAGTAAGGCTATTGGTTTAAATCTGACAATAGTTCATACAATATATGAAGAGCCAATGCTGCATAAATTTAATTTGCATTCCACAGTGCAGCTCCAAATGTGTGAGCCCTGTGCACCAGCATGGGCATTACTGTAAGTCTCCAGAAATCCTAAGTGGCAAGTGTCAATTACAGAAGAACCAATGCAGATTACAAGAGGTTGGAAGTTGGAACAGCCTTCCACCAACCATGAGGTTGGGGTTGAATTCTCATAGCAAAATCTTAGATCGTAAGAGTGCTCCTTATCCATCGCCCTTGACCACAGGCTTGGCCTCTCAAAAGGCTGGCCTAGGATGACCCACGTGATCCACCCAGCACCCACTCCCACATCCGCTTCTAACCCCATACAGAAAGGAAAAATTAGTGTACCAAACTACCAATTAAACTTTACTGTATGTGAAATCTAAGATTTACTATACCCACCTAAAATCCAGTAAAGTTCACAGGACCATATAATCTGTAGAATCTGATTTCTTTAAATGATTGTGTCATTCCCATAGATCTTATGCTGTGGGAAGACACAGAAATGGAGAGCATCATTCTGTCTTATAAGTGCATTGTAACACGAAATTTCCACAAGCTTATGCTTTTAATTAACAACCATGTACGATAGCTTCTACAGTTCATGACTCATAGACTGAGCACACAAAGCACTAGCTTTAAGAAGTTAGCATTCATTTGTGCCTAAGCAATTTCTTCATTCTAAGATTTTTCTTTTGCTTTATTATAAAGCATCTCACATCAAAGCATCATGGGCGTTAAGCAAGGATCTATCAATCCATGTGAACGTGCACAGTGCATCTGATACTAAGTTAGGCTTCTGTTATATGGGACTCCCAATAGATGGGAAAAGACATGTAGCCCATTACCTGATGAAAAGAAGTCCGAACAAGATCTCACTCAACTCCTGATATAGGGCTTCTCTCAAGCCAGAAATTGCACCCGTTATTCAAATCCCCCAACATTTCATAAACCTAATTATGACTCAGCTCATTGTGGTAGCAAAAGACCTATTTGCCAAGTCTAAAGGGGCCGAGCTAGCTGTAACTTGATATCTGACCAAACAACCCAATAAGAAGAGATCCAAACTAAGGCAACCAAATTTGAGCTTGATTCATTAACCTGACCAAAAATTCTGCCGGCACAAAAATGAAATTTACCCAAACCTAACGACCTATTTGCCAGGTTTGTTTCTATTGCGTCACATTGCCAATGAAGAGGACTCTCTATGTGTATCTTTCAAACAGATAAACTATTTATGTCAGCAAACATCCCAGAGCTAATAACCTGTATCTCTCCCAATAAGAAATGATAAAAAGATGCTTCCATAAGAAAATAAAACTACATACCTTAGCAATCAAATCATATGCATCAATCTTTTTCTGGCTATGAAGAGCAGAAATCAGCCCAAGGAGCTCAAAAATTATTTCATCCCGGACAGTATGTATGAGAGCATCAGCAGCAACTAAGTTAGAAAGAATGCGGAGTGACTGATTCAAATCAAGAAGAGCTTCATTTCTGTGGATGTGATAAGAGAGAATCAGTATGTCTGCCTTCATGCTTATGACTATTCAATGTCATGTTTATCTATAGTTCTGTCACTCCTGATGTTCAAAGCGTGACTTCTCAATAGCCAATAAGCATAACGCTAGTTATTGTAGACAGATTAACTAGCCAGCTATTTATAGAATTCATAATCAAAGTGTATGGCTATGGCCATCCTAACATTTTCAGATAAAATCTCCCAAAAGAATTCCTTTTTTTGAAGTGACAGATAACTATGCAGCCTCTCATGAGTTTATTTGAAGTAACACTTTAAGGGAAAGGTCGGAATCTAAACATTGGCTTGTCATAAAAGGAGACTGTAAGGAAATGGGATTAACATATGAAAGGCAGTGCTAGAAGACAAAAAGACAGCATTACAATGCAAAGAACGCATCCCTGGTCAAGAAACATGATCCACGGTTGCTCTGACTATAATAGAAGGCTGAACCATTTGTTTACCTGTTGAAGTTGTTTAAGTCTTTAAAAAGAATTTGGACAGTAAGCGAACGGGATTAAGACATGCAGTGAAAGACAAAAAGACAGCAGAATAATGCAAACAATGTGTCCCTGGTCAAGAAACATGATCCACAGATGCTTTAACCAATCATAGAAAGTCTGGAACATTTGTTTACCTGCTTAAGCCGTTTATGTCTTTAGAAAGAATTTTGACTGGTTGCAGAATGAGTGTCAGGGTTTCCTTCTCTTGGCCTATGACTTTTGCACCTTTGACAGTACGGGAATTATTTTCTATTTTATCCAATGGTCGACCACCTGAAAAAGGTATATTCCAAACACAAAATCTTGGAAAAGGGCCTTATAAGAAAGCAACGCTGTGGAAGTGCAACGACGATCAAATTTGACCAAATTCTGTAGGCAAGCCACCATCAATCAAGTGCAAAATGAATGACTGGCAAGGATACACAAACCTGTGAGGCCAGGAGACTCTTCTGTCAAAACCAAGTCACTTGCGTTTTGGACATCACTTCTGAGTCCTGATGAACTATCATTATCTGTAGCAATATCAATCATTATTTGAAGAAAACTTAAGGAAAGTAAACTACCGACAATAAACCTTATGAATGCAAGTGTCATTAAGGTCTTACTTTCAAGATTCACTGCAGTAGAGCGCACAGGAAGAGGAATTTTTGGAGTTTCAGCATTCCAAGTAGCTTCACACCCCGTTAATGTCTTTGAAGCAGAATGCAACTCCTGAGTATGGTTACATAACTAAGTTATTTAAGGTACCTAAAGCAATATTAATAAAATAATTCTATAAGTAGCATATGTGTCAATAAACTTGCCTCCATGCCAGCTGAAGTTTCTTTAATGAATGGGTGTTCAAGAAGGGCAGGCCAAGAGAGTCTCTGCTGAGGGACCTGATCCCCCGAAGCATGTATAGCAAGTCAACAATTGCATAAAACATCAACAGTGAGCATCCCACAAGGCCATAACAAATTTCTCATAAAAAAGGGGAGCCAGAAGCAATGGAAGGAATAATGTGAACACCTTGTTAAGCAGCCCCTTCAAGAAGCCTTTGAATTCTGGGCTCATGTTATCAGGGTATTTAACTGGGTCCTGCAAAGAGGAGAGGAACACATTAAGCTTTCCAAGGGCACAGATACTAGCATGAATAGTGCTGGCACATATACCTTGACAATATGTCTGATGAGTGCGTAAACCGAGTTTGTATAGAAGGGAGGTTGGCCAACAAAAAGTTCATATCTGTTATGCACACGAATTTGCCAGTTAAGGTCTTATACTTTTTGATCCACTGAATTCAGCTTAGCTGTAGCTTGAGTATAGTAATTTCATAAAGCTAAAGTAGGCAAATTTTCGTTGCGTGGGAAGTGCATATAAAATTAATGTAACAATAAAATATGTTACATGATAGTACCAAGGTACATACAAGATAATTCCAAGAGACCATAAGTCAGCTGTGTGATTGTATGGCTGTTCACGCACAAGCTCAGGAGCCATGTACAATGGTGTACCTGAATACATACATATCCAAAAGTAAGGCCAGAAAAGAAAAGAAAACTAATTAACAGAAGAGTAGTAAGTGAGCAGGCACCAACAAGAGAGGGGGGAAGAAGGATGAAGAGCAACCAGAGCCACCCATGGTGTATGGTAACTTTTGTAATCTACATGTTTCCCCTTTTTGAATGGTTTTTGTTGGTTGTATGGATGAACTAGATTTGACTGAAAGATAACAAGAGTGCTTGACCTTACGAAACAAATCAGCTTAAAGAACTCAAGCGAACAGAGCTCAATGATACATTTTTCAACAGTTCATTAAACAAGGATATTATGCCCATTGAAGTACCACATAAAAGTGCTCTTTCCAACACATCAAACCCTAGCAAACCAAAGTAGCGTACGAACAATGAAGCAAACAATTTAGCAGAGGAAAACTTTAGCAGGACTAGCTTGACCTTTTATGGAACGCAGGACAACAGTGTTCATTGACATCGCACGTGCAAAGCCAAAGTCACAAAGCTGGAACAAGCAGAAGAGAATAGTAATTATAAGAAACAAAATCCTGATCATAATGTATCAAGCAGGGCTGTGTAAATCACTGGCAAATATAGATAGAGGAATTCGAACATGTGACACATCAACGGAAGGGGAAAAGTCTACTTAGCAAGAAGACATAAATTAGGAAAAGCTAAACATGGATGCCAGGAGAAATAGTAAATGAAATAATGAATACTTTATGACAACTTAACCTTAACTACAGAACCCGAACCAATGAGGATATTCTGTGGCTTCATGTCCCTGTGAATGATTCGGTTCGAATGCAAGTAGTGCAACGCTTTCACCTATATTTTGTCCAGAAAAGCAGAAAAATAGAGACATTTCATTCTCTTGACGTGGGGGAGACACATTAGATAGCAAACGCTGGATGTGAAGGTAGATACGAGCTGAAGAACCTGTTCAATGACAGATGACAAAGCAATTAAGAGATTAAATGAGAGAGAAAACTATACCAATTGCTTTGCAATGGCTTGAACCTGTTCTTCAGGCAGGCATTTATCATCCTCAAGGATCTCAAATAGTTCACCCTGCATAGATAAAACTTTCCACTGATCATGCATGCAGATAATAGCAGAGCCTACATGCATGATGCATTCTGTAAAATTCTTCAGAGAGCTAAGTAAGCCTTCTGTAGAGTCGTAAACCTTGTGAGATACAAGTACAAAAATCTTTTGAAGTCTCTATGTCTAGCATTTCAGATAAGCAACTATGTAAGATATGCCAATGACTTGCAGATGCAGTTTGCCTTCCATGAATACAGAAAAAGGTATGAGTTTTACCTGAGCGAATTCAGTGACTACACAAAACTCTTGTGCGGTCTCAAATGAATCAAGCATTTCTATGATATTTTCGTGTTTCAGTTTTCTTAGGATCTGGATATGTACACAAGCAAGAGTCAAGTGTAAGCGACATTGACCAATCATTAATTAATGAACTGAATGAAAGCACGACATTTAAAGAATAAGCTCACCAAACAAAAGAGGAATTTCCTAGGTCCGTAAACAACTGATGAACACATAATGGAAAATTCGACGAGTTTAAGAGAAAGCTATAGCCTATAAGATCCTCCAAGCAACTTGAATTTCTACTAAGAAGATCAATCATAGGACATTGATCAGAATCAACCCCAAGCATAGAATGACAGAGTTTTCATCTTGTACCATCGGATATGTGTTTATCTTTATCTGCTATTTCAATAAACCCCAATGTGGATAAATTCCAATGAAGAGTGTAAAAGGAAAATGCAGATTAAAATTCAACTTACAATTGCAGCTAAACTAGCAATATTCTTAGTGAAACAAAATGTGAACATGAAATCCCAAATTTTAACAGCCAATTAATTGAAGAATTAAGAATCACCTCGATCTCCTGCCTTAGGTTATGAAGGTCTTTGTCACTCTTCCCATGTTTCATGATAAATTTCATAGCAACAGTCTGCAATTACAGAAGCCGGTTTCACAATCGATAATCAAAATGCCAAATTGTTCCCACAATCTGAATCTGAAACTATTCCTAGAAGTAAGCGCAGAAAATACGTACCTTGCCAGTGTATTTTCTCCGACCCTTGTACACTTTCCCAAATGAACCCTCGCCCACAAGTTCAATCACATGGTAGTTCTCGATTCCCATTTCCAAACCTTCCGAATTCCGCAGCTTCAAACCCTAATTGATCGGAAAACAAGCTGAGAAAATACCGATAGCTAGATTGGAGAAAGAGATAAGGGAGAAATCGAAATGGAAGAGAACAATCTTGAAACTTAAACTTTCATACCTCCACAACAAAGTGTCTACTCTGATTCGAATAACTCGCTCAAGATTCAGCAATGAAGTTGCACAATCATGTGAGTGACATTCAAATCGGGAAGAAATTGTGGCGATTTTCGGTTAGGGTTGGAGGATAATAGAGAATCGAGT
>NCQV01093647.1:1369-20710 GCA_002740545.1 Lophocereus schottii | reverse complement strand
ATGAGGGGTGTAAGTAAAGGATGGGAGGGTTCCTTTACTTTGGCCGGTTCTTAGTCTAAAAGAATCCACTCTCTGAAGTCTTCAAATTTATGGAGTTGAGAGTGGAGTAAAGTGGTGAGAAAGACATCCAACTTGGGATTGTCTTGGGGGTTCTTTTGTGGGCTAGGTGTGAGGGAAGTGAGGGTGATATTCTTGGGGTCTTTGGTGAAGGTGTAGGCGTTCAACCGGCCATCATGCATAACTCTTCTATCAAATAGCCATGGTCGGCCCAAGAGCACGTGGCAAGCGTCTATGAGCACAATATCACACCACATTTCATCTTTATAAGCTCTTCCAACGGAAAAGGAAAGTAGACACCGAGTGGTGATTTGCAAACCCTTACCTTGATGGAGCCATTGGATGGTGTAAGGATTTGGATGAGGTGTGACCGGTATCTTGAGCTTGTCCACCATGGTTTTGGAGGCACATTAGTACAACTACCTCCATCAATAATAAGAGAACACGCCTTTCCATTCACGGTGCATCTAGTGTGGAAGATGCTTTCCCTTTGCTCCTTGTCTTCATGAGAGGCGAGCCCACTCAAGGCCCTTCTAATCACCAAGAGCTCTCCTTTATCCGGACCTTCTTCAACCTCCTCTATGATTTCATTCAACTATACTCCTTTCTTTTCTTCCTGCTTCTTTTCCTCCTCTTCTAACTCCTCTAGGGCAACTTGATACTCGGCTAGAGAGATCATTCTTCTGTTTGGACATTTAGAGGCATAATGTCCAAAGCCTTGGCAACGAAAACACCGGACCTTGTCAGAGGGTTGTGGTGGTGGTTGTTTGGAAGGAGTTTGTGGAGTGGTGTTTTATGGGAGTTTCGGGTTTGGAGAGGGGAAGGATTTTTGAGGAGTGTATGGGGGTTTGAAAGCTATAAAGTCGTGGGGTAGATTTAGGGACAGGATTCTTGCCTTTGAGCTTCTTTTGCATTTCAACTCTGTGGGCTAAAGCACTTAGCTCTTCAAGGGAAGTGTAAGGATATAACTCAACAACATGAGCAATTTGCTCATCAAGGCCACTCAAATAACGAATCAAAGTTTGGGCATCATCCTCCTTCAAATCACATTTTAAGAGAAGCTGTTCAAATTCCCTAGTGTATTTCTCTACACTTTTAGAACCTTGTTCGAGATGGTGGAGTTTAAAGAAGTTACCTTGGAGGTAATGTGGGGGTAAGAATTTGGCCTTTAGTTTGGACTTCATTTTCTCCCAAGTCTTAATCTTACTTTTCCCCTTCCTTACTCTCTTGCACACTACATTAGACCACCAAATAGAGGCATATTTACGAAGCTTCAAAGCCACTAGTTTTACCTTCTTCCCTTCCGGGATGTCTTTGTATTCAAAGATCCGTTCCACCATTTGCAACCACTCAAGAAAGATATCTGGGTCAAGTTGACCTTCGAACTCCGGAATGTCAACCTTGAAATCACCATAGCTTCGTTCACTTGGCCTTTGGTGTCGACGAGATCGTCGATCTTGCTCTCCTTCACTTGAATCATTAAGTGGGGTGCTTCCCTCGAAGTCATCCAAGTCTTGTTTGCTTGCACTCCTAGAACTTCTCGAGTTCCTTCTCTTCTCTTGCATCATTTGATCAATTTGTGCTTGAATGAGCTTGACTTGCGCTTCTAGCTCGGCATTCTTTCTCGAAACTTGTTTGGCCACTTGCTCGGGAGTGAGACCAGTGGACATGGTGACTTTGTGGTGAGAATTCGGTGTTTTAGGATGAAAAGGGGTAGGCACGGTCGTGCTTGGTGGCACAGTCTGGCCGTGCTGAATTGCTGGAATGGGTTGGTAGCGAGAGAGGGAAGGCACGGTCATGCTCCTTGGCACGGTGTGGCAATGCGACTTTGCTGGTTGGACACGGTTGGAAATTTGTGGGTATGTGTTTGGGTTGTTTTGTGAGTTTTTTTGTTTGGGTAAGGGAACCTTAGCTAAGAGAGTAGCCTAAGCTCTAATACCAATTGATGGAAAGTAACCTGGACAAAACTCAACTCACAAAATTACTACACTGGTGAACACGAGTTGGTAAACATGGAAGGATAGTCAAGTGACCTTTCAAGGGATAATCCTAGAAGCCACCCTTGGAGGACACTTGGGCAATCTCTTTATAACAACTAGTTACTGAATTTAATTACCTTCTAGTTGAAAGAAAGAGACCTAGAGACCCACTTGAGTTTCCTAGCTCAAGATATAACACTAGGATTTCAAAAGGAGAGAGTTCGAAAACTCACAAATTCATATACTTCAAGTCGTTGTCTTACAAGCCTTAAGGCTTCCCATTATACAGAGGGGGATGGGAGCCTTCAACAAGCTGCAAAACCATAAATCAAGGGAGCCTAAGTCATCCCTAAAACAAGGGAAAACAAAGAAAAACCATAAAGCCCTAAAACAAGGAAGAAAGTTGCATAAAGTTGGTCTGCCAATTTCCAGTGTTGAAGTGTCCACTTTGAACGGCCATATCTCCCAGGTTTCTTGGCCAAATTTGATGAAATTGGTCTTGTTGGAAAGCTCCATATGTTACTTTCACATGGATCACGTTTCACATCATTTGGAGTTGCTGTTGGAGAGATATCAGGAAAATGGTGACACATGTCAAAACTGGATCAGTTTCTGCAGGGTTGGAATTATCTTGCTGTTTGACTGACCAAATGACCTCCAAATCCCTTGCAAGTTGTTTTATTGGATTCCTAACATTTTAAACTTAAAGAGACAGGGCAAAGCAGTTAGTCATCCCCTCACCATCACGTCCCAAAAGATGCACAAAACCGGGCCAATTTCCGGTTGAATCTGCGCAAGTTTGGTCCAAGCGTTCCAAGGTGTTCTTGACCAAAGCATGAATGTTTTGACTTCCTTGGGGCTTGAATGGATGTGTGGGCTTGCTGGTTGCAAGCTTAGTGCCTTTACATGATGGTCTCCATCAGCTTCCAAGGCCAGACGTCCTTTTTTTTTTTATGGGAATAAAATTAGGGTTTATGAAGTTTCTTTTCCTTCAAGACTCAACTCCCATTTCCATGTAGGATTAGTAGTTCCTCAATCGTAGGCCAATAAATCTTTATGAAAGTAGATATGATCTCGTACCATTAGTTCTATAAATCAACTTTGAATCCCTCCATGTATAAACCTGTTTTTTTAATCACATTTGGTTCTTTTCTTCTCTTTGTTTAGCAAACCTAAAAATAAACAAAATTAGACCTTGATCCCATGCTATGCACGGACTTTTATTAAATTATAAATATTAAAAGTACTGTGAAATATTTGTGTTATGATATTCTATTTTCTTTGAAAAAATAATCTTTTCATTAATACACATGTATTAATCTTTGCAATATTGAGCTTTTTTTTCCTTCATTTAATTCTAGGGGAGGAGAGTGAGAGTCCCATTAAATACAAGTTTAACATTTAAATCAACTATATCATTAACTATTCACTTGCCATGCATCAAGACCACATCATTCATACTCTTTCATAGATGCAACATTAAATACATTTTGTTATTGTAACTTAAATCGTAAATTAGAATTTTTTGACTAAAAAATAAATGCTAAATATTAATTGTTAATGAAACACGTGTCCCAACTACAACGTTTACACACGCGTGTGCGTGCGCGCGCACACACACACACATATACACACACAGACATATATATGTAGGCACTACAACAAAACTAGCCCATAGTAATGCTCTGTAAATGTTGCATTAGCACTGTAAAATGTTCCACTAATTCTAATATAACACTTTTCGAAATGTTACCTTAGACCCCATAACCCATTGTTAAAAATAGGCTAAATTTATTTTTAAGTGTTGCATTGGTCTAGCAACACTTTTTTGCAAAGGCGCAAAGGCAAACGTAACACGTTCAGTCCTCATATGTAGTACTATGCCATTGAAATTTTAAAATTTTTACCATCTAAGTGAAACACTTTCTTTTTTTCATTCCACATCTTTGTAAACGAAAAATTTATTGTTGACAAAAATAATTATCATTTTGGGCCTTCTTGCAGCTTATACAGCTCCTCTGCAGAATGCCAATGAGGCTTACTTGTTATTTCAAGCCTTTGTAGCATACTCCATGCTTAACTTCCTCACTCATCATGAAATTTTTCCAAGTTTTGCACTCTTAACTATAGAGCTTTTGGAATTGGTTACTCATCTTGTGCGTTGTAGTTTGTTGATATATGTATTTTTATTAATCCGTTTAAATGTTAACTAGTCACACCTTAGAATATTATGTTTTTTCTAAATAATGCATAATTTTTATGAAATGTATATAATTATAAATATCATGACTAAATATAGTAAAGGTTGCTTGTTTATGACAAAAATTAATCTTTTCTCATCCCTATTACTCTCTCTACCTCCATTTCTCTTAAAGACGTCAAAAATAATTTTTTTCCCCTAGTTAATCTCTCTTCTAATATGTGCTTACACATCATTCATTTTCTTACTTTCTCTTCCTATTTATTTTGTAACTGTATTTAAAATAGCAAACACGGTGCTCCCATCATGCATCCCATTTTTATCTTCCTAATCAAGTTAAGTTGTCAAAAAATTATCTTCCAAAATACTTATTAAATACAGTGCTAAACAGTGAATTTGCATCATCTCGACCACACTTATTATCTATTGGTTGGCATATAATTTTTTTAAAATGTCCATTTTTCGTTGAGCAATATAGAAATCAAACGAGTAAAGTATGTATTTTATACTCTATCTGACATATAGATATAGTTGTAAAAAAACACACAAAAAAAACTTTCTTTGGTTGCACTCACTCAAAAAAGTTTAAAGATCTGACAGTGAATTATTTTGGTCACTATGTTCTAAGTGTTTGTCTTCTATATACAAGTAAATATTATTAATTATAATAATGAATGTTAGGTAGTTCAATAATATACCGTTTGATTGAATTGATTTTCGTAGAAGTTGTTTAATAGTTCATTGATTGAACATGTTAAGTGATATCACTTCCAACTGTATTCTATTTTTTGATCAAACTATAGTCGAGTATAATCAACCCAATATGATTCTTGTGACACCCTCTATAACATTAATCTATCATTTTGCATTTCACTCTCATTAACTAGAACTTCTCTTTTGGTTCACCATGAACTCCAAAAATGATCGTATTTCATTTCGGCATGTTTTGTATTATGCTCTTTGAAAATATCTATAAGAAGTCGCTGAGTATTTATAATTATAATTTTAATTCAGGTTTTTTTTCAATTTTTTGTATTTATATTTAACATAATATTTTTATTGATGATAATTAGAAAAAACCTACTTATTTAACATTTCGATTGAATTCAATATACGTATGGCACGTGGAGGCAAGTCTTATTAAAAATTTCATAAAGGTAATTTTTTAGTAGTAACGTTTATTGATAATTTCTTTGACAATTGCCCACTTATACCTGGAGGCATGTGTTATTAAGAATTTCATAAATGTAATTTCTTATTGGTAATGTTCATTGATGATTTCTTAGAGAACAACCTACTTATTCAATGATAGCCAGCACTTCAATATAAATATTGCTTTTTACGTCTAACAAATACAACACTTGTGACAATATACTTACAAATACAACATTTATAAAATAGTGATGCGTTTTTATTCCAAACTGCAACAATTTTGCACGATGTTGCATTTTTTTTTTTTTTTCCAGATTGCAACTCAACAAGTGTCACATTTTTTTCCCCAAAATATTGGTATATTTATAAACAATGTTGCACTATACCTACATGCAACACTTATTTCCGACTGTTGTACTAAATATTCATTAATTTGACCTAATATGCAATAATTTTTAAAGCATGCTTACTGTTGCATTATCATCATGTAGTAGTGAGGGTAAATTAGATAAAATAATCTAAATAATTCCTAAAAGTATGCATAAAAATGACTTAAAAGCATGAATGGAATACTCCAAAGCATCTAACTGTTGCTTCCTTCAGCTTATTCCAAGGGTTCGATTCATAAAGGCAATAAATAGAAATGATAGCTAAAGAGCAAGAGTAATTCCAAAGCATCTAACTATTACTCATATTCTAAGTGTTCATTGTACTCTTAAGTAATCAATTCAAAATCATTATAATCTTTATATTTTCTTTGAGATTCCTTATGAGGCAAGAGGATTGGTAGAATCACGATTGTCCACAAAAGGCTTGATTTGAAAAGTCATCCGTCCTACGTGGGACCTAGAAGAAGTCACTTCAGAAGGTTCTTAAATGGTTTGTTGTCAAGGTCTTCAGTGGACACTTGGTTTTGTAATCTTGGTTAAGATTAGCACACGTTTATTGAATTGTAAGAAAGATCATTGGGCATGGCCGAAGCCCAGTTGGAGGGTTGAACCTTGTTAACAAACATGACATACTTTAGATTCGGTTTTTTACTTGTTGTTTTTAGTATCCTTGATATATTTACTCAGTGTCCTTAATTTGATTGTTCAAAGTTTTTAAATTTGCTTGATTCTTCTTTATTTTGTGGTTAAGTTATATAAGCTGATTATTTTTTATCACCTATTTACCCACGTCTATGATGATAACTTAGCCTACTTAGGAACAATAATTTTAGTTGGTTTATCTTTTCTTCTTAATATTATTCTTTATAAATAATACCAAAATTATCTACAAGATATTGCACACTTGCATACATATTACTAATACTCATCATACATTTTTTTCCTATTTTGAGCACCTTTAAATCTCCACAAAAACAAGGAAATGAAGATGAGCCTCCTAATGAAGATAGAAGATGGGGGACAAAGAGAAACATAGGAGGTGAGAGCTTTCATTAACTCGTTATTTCGTATGGGAAGAGAGAAAATGAGGAAGATGAGATTAGAGATTTGAAGGGTAGAAATGAAGAATTCTCCTAAAAATTGGTTTTATTTAGTTCTAATTTGGTGTGAAATTGAAGCTCTATGAACGAAACTAGCACTGTTCCTAAAAATACATTGTTATTGAGACGGATGAGAAAGAGAGTTTTTTCACTAATCCATGGCTAAAATAGAGAGCAAAATAGAAGAGTCAAAAATAGTGGTGGGGGAAGCGTGAGGTCAGTGGGGCCACTGACCCCCTCTGCTGACCAAGTGTAACGGTCATATTATTAATTGGGCAGTTATAGATGATTAATTACGTATTAATCATTCCTATTAAAGTTCCCATTAGCTAACCATTATTGATAACTAACTATGTGCCACTGTTTATAAAGGGCTTAGCGACTTGATTCGGTATCAGTGGTAGAAACCCAAACATTAGCCCTAATTCCCTCTTTCCTTCTCTCACGCTAGCCTCACTATCAATCAGGCTCGGGTTTCGGGTATGACACTATATGGTGACTCTAGTAGCCACTGTCAATCCGGTTCACAATATTCGTGGGCGATTCCCGAGTAGCAGATTCCTACGCTTCTGCATTTCTAAGGTACATTCTAGATTTTCTAACAGTCGTATCAGAGCCTAGTTGCTCAGCATTGACCCCGATTCGATCAATCATGAAATATGAGGTTAGTTCGTTTAATTTTGTAAATCATGCTAAATAAGATTCTGAAAAGCATGTTTTTGGCTGAATATGTTGTTTGAATTGAACCATGCTATGATTGTGCGAACTGTTCTATTTTTTCGCAATTATCCTATTTAATTGGCAAAAGCATGATTTTGTATGCCTCAATGAATCTTAAAAGCATGACTATGTATACACTAACTGTAGTTATGCTAAATTGAACTAATGAATAGCATTTTTTTTGTGTGCTTTACATATGACAATTGAGATTCAGAAATCCCCAATCTCAACCCAAAACCCTAACCTTAGCCTCCTTCTGCCCAGTTCTCAACCTGGGCTCAAATAAAATTAAACAAAAAAAAAGAAAGGAGGGTAGAAAACGAAAGTAAGTCAGCCGAACCATACCCATCAGGCAAATACCGCGAAGGGGTGGCCAGTAATCGTCACGCGCCGCCAACGAAGGTCGTTTCATGATCTTCTTCCTCCCATAGCCCCTTCTCATCGCCGATCTACGCAACCTTGAGCAACAAAGCTGAAAAACACCGTTTCAGGAAGAGCATAAGACCACGCGCCACCGCCTCAGTGGCGAGTTTGGCACGTGGTCGTTTTCCCAGGCTCAGATTAGGCCGATTTACACCGTAATACCCTCGATTCTCGCCGAATTAGCGTAGATCGACGCTCATGGGGGTCGGCGGTGGCTTATGCATCATTTGGGTATTTTTTTTGAAAACTCAGAACGGCCACGGCGGCTCCGTGTTCATGGTGTCGAGGAAGGAGCTCGGTGCTCCATTTCCATGGCCACGGCACTGGGAGAGCCAGAGAGACAGAGATGGGCAGAGGGGTCGAAGAGAGTGGAGACAGAATTCAGGCAGAGGGACACAAAGAGAGAGAAAGAGCTCGGGTGGCAGAGAGAGTTAAGGCCCTTAAACCCCCCCTTGATTTGGGCTGAATCAACAAATAAAAGAGAAAGAGGAGGCCCGGTTTAGTGGGCCGGTTTTTGGCCCAAAATTTTTTGTTTCTGGACCCTTTTTTTGGGTCGGTTTGCTTCTTGCCACATTTCAATGATATGGGCCAGTTTTTTTTTTCCGACTCTTTTGTGCCGAATTATTTTTCAGTCATTACTGCTTAAATATTATCATTAGTCATAACATGATTTTAATTGAATTATAATGATATTCAAGTTGATAAAGTTTCATGCAGTTAATTCATTTCGCTGAATTAAGGTTTCGAATTAGTTTTACTCCTGAATACATGATTTCGTTATAAAAACATTAATATGTTTAATGTCATATATAAATTGGTTTTATATAGACATCAACTTGACATTTTCCTGATCGAGTAACTTGTTACTGATCAATTGGGTTGAAGTTATATGAATTTGTTTCATATATAAAATTAATGTGTATGATGTAAATTTGTTTTACTCGAACTCAATAAATATCTATGTGATATAAAGATCCCCTTGGACGATAAATGAATATGTTTCATAAGTTACATTATATAAAGATATTTTATATAATATTCCTTCACATGAATATGTTTCATGACTTACTGCAAAAACATGAGTAGTTATAAATCAGTTAATTATTCTGTCATTGTTGTAGTTAACAAAACTAATTCATTAAGTTTTATATGAACAAGTTTCATACTATTACTTGGATATATTGTATATTTGATTATTTTATGAATCTGTTTCACGAAATTTAAATTTGCAATATTATATGAATACACAAGCTTTATTATGAACTTGTGTCATCCAAATTTTAATATTATATAGATATGTTCTATGTATGATTAATTGTGACTAATATTTGGATATATTTCATGTTACAAAGTATGTTGCATTTGATTACATGGATATGTTTCATGTTAATCACCAATTACTAGTATTATATAAATGTGTTTTATATATATGAACTATATGAGTTGTAGTAAATTTGTTAATTGTTTTAGCATTTTTTCCTTACCCAAATTAATAGATGTGGATTCGTTTCATGTTACCTGCTAATTATGTAATATAGCGGTATTTTATGAATTGGTTTTATGAAATTTAAATTCGTAATATTATAAATGTGTTTTATAATTTGCGAGTAACATTTGAATAAGTTTCATGTTATATATAATTATATAAATGTGTTTTATATATAATGCTATTTGGGCATTTTATGAAATTCTTTTGTAACATATCATTATTCAAATATGTTTCACAATATAGATTCATTTTATTATATAAATGTGTTTTATATACTAATTTGAATTTTATATTTGGTATGTCATTGATAGAGTTCTAAATGACATATTAGTAGCTATAAATAATGCGATAACTTCATGTAAATTTGGTTTACATTAAGTTGGATATCTTTGTAATATATCTAAAATGCTAATTTGTTTAACCATAAGGTTCTCCATAAATTTTGTTTTATGGAAAAATGTGATAAATAAGTTATAAAGACTTCTAATTCATGCTTGTATGAGAGGATTATTAGCTAAGCGAAATTTTTTCGATCATACGACATGGATAATGGAGTTTTTCATAATTTATTTATTTAAAAATATGCCTAATGTCCACTTTACAGAATGTATACCTTTTGATATGTCAATTAAAATAAGGTTGGTAATTTGTTTACCAATAAAAGAACTTGATAGCGCTGACTGTGATACATAATGTCAGAAGATTCAGTTTCTTCTGAATAAACGTGAATTGCTAGGACACTCATTAGGTTCTAGATCTCATAGGATGGCAAAGATGGTGGTGCTAGTGAACAGTATCCAGAAAACTTAAAAGCATATCAAAAATGGTTCGAGAAAGGATTGATCAACATGCTATACTTTGTAGTACAGTATGAATGACAATCTAGTAAGGGATTGACAGTTACCCCACTGTTAAGTATGCATGGGATTAGCTTAGCATCAAGTTCATCCAATCCATTCCCTCATAAAGTTCTAGACCTAAGATTGGTATTGCAAAAGGGAAAAAGACTAAGGGAAATAAAGAGGGGCATATAGCACGTGTGAGTGCTATGACTGTGAAAATTAGGGATCTTGTGCTTGGGATTGTCCTAAGTTGATTAAGTTACCTTCTTTCACAGCCTGGATAATATGTGTACTCTCAAACATTTGTTGCTAATTATGATCCTTAGTGGATTACAGATACGGGAGGAACCAAACACATAGTTCGGGAGCAAGTTGATTTTTTTTTTTTTAGTGAACTTTCTTCACTACACGATGGGTTCACAAATTGTTGTTTAAGGTAACGAAGATGAAAAAGATGTTCTTGAATTAAGGATAAATCATTTGAGGCTCTTTGAAGGGACTACGTTGTCTCTTCCCGATGCTCTCTATGCACCTGGGGTGCGATGTTTCCTTTTGTCTTCGGTCCCTAAGGTTAGTTTTCTTTAATTTTTGTCTATATGTCGTAGACATCATATGGCGTGGTGATTTGTTTAGTCATGCCACATTGAAAGGTGTTTTCAATGGATGAAAAAAAACATCTTCCATCCTTGTCTCATTTTCAACTCTGTTTTAGACATGCTTGACTTGATCATGAGGGTCAAGATAGAGTTAATAGACTAGCTAAAGATAGCCTTCTTTAAGACCAAATCACTAGACTTAAGGTGCAAAATGTGAGTTATGTCTAGCTAGTAAAGCAATAGGAAATCCTTTTTTTTGTAAGGTTTCAAGGGTATCAAATCCCTTAGCGTTCGTTCACTTTACACATCTGCGGGTCCATGAATATGCTAGCACATCATAGAGCCATATATATTCATGATACAGGTATGTGTATCTACTATCTTACCGTTATTAAGTACTCGATGTGTTCATATACCTTCTAGTGGTAGTAGGACTCAATTGGGGCGAAATATTAAAACTTTTTGAACCAATTGAGATCATGAATATTTTCTTCGTGAAACAAAATCCCACAATGTCGATTTTCTTTAGGATGAGTTCCCTAGTGTTTGGTGAAATTTCAAAGGACCTCAATTTGTATGCGTTACAACAATACCTTCAACCACCTCTCGGTGAGGGGGGGATTTGAATTCTCACTAACTCACCGAGGATGGTACATATTCCTTACTTGGTAAGAATGGTGAAGGTTTGTCTGTCAAGAAGAATGAGGTTCGTCCTCAATCTCCAAATGTTGAGGAGAGTTATTCCTAAACATGCACTTGGTCCACATGTTTAGGATCCCATCTCAAATGGATAGTAGAAGTAGCTTTCTTTTTATACTCAGGGTTCTATACCTCTTAGAGAAAGGAGAAGAAACTCCTGGTCCCATACCTCTTAAAGACAGGGGGAGGAATTTTTTACCTCGGCAGACAAATAATGAAGGTCCCAGAATCCGAAGGAGTTGGCACGGAAGAATTCTTCAATGCTTTTTCTACATCGAAGAGGAAATATTCCTATACACTCCCTTGGGAGTTGAGGGATCTACCTTTTAACAAGAGGCGGTTGGTTCACCAAATCACAAAGAGTGACTGGATGCCATAATGGATGAGATGGACTCACTGACAAGGTTTAAGAACTCCTTGGAACTCCACCCCGAAATAAGTCTTCAAGATAAAACACTGAGTGGATAGTTCAATTGATAAGTTCAGGCCTGAATATTCCTAGCCCTGGTTGCCCATTTGGACTTTGAGTAATTCGAAATGGACGTAAAAATTGCTTTTCTCAATGGTGATCTTGAGAAGGAGATTTATATGGACTAACCCATTGATTTTGTATCAAAGGGACAAGAGGACAATGTGTGTCATCCTAAAAGGTCCATATGTGATCTTAAACAATCTTCCGATTCTTGGTACTCTAGATTCCATAAAGTCATCTTGGCTTATCTATGGTTTTAGAAGGCCATTGTGTATGTCGAAAGATCAACATGGGGATTGTGTTCCTCACGTTGATGACATACCGTTGACTAGGAATAACTTAGAGATGATTAAAGCTACTAAAAGGTAGTTATTCTATGACTTTGAGATGAAGGACATGGGTGAAACCAGGTATGTCCTAGGAGTGGAAAAAATCCAAAGTCGTCCCAACATGCATGCATCAAAATGCCTTGGAATGATTTTTCGTTTATAATTCCTAACCCATAGATACTCCAGTTGAGAAGGGTTCAACCTTGAGTCTTACCCAATACTCTAAAACAGATAACAAAATAGAGATAATGAACAATGTCCTTAACCCTAGTATCATAGTAAGCTTAGTGTAAGCCATGTTATGTACATGGTCTGACATTACTTTACGGTTAGTTTGATAAGTCGTTATCAAAGTAACCCAAGACTTCCTGATTGACAAGTTATTAGGAGAATCAAGCGCTACCTTCGTGGTATTGATAACTCAACTGTTTTCTATCAAGGAGCATGCCTCAAGTTGAGAGGATGCTCAAATATTGATTGAGATGGTGACTCGTATGTGTCTAAGTCAACCTTAGGACATGATTTTACCCTGACTGGGATAGCCATGTCATGGTGCAGCAAGCAGCAACACTGCACAACAATGTCAGTTATGGAGGTAGATTGTGTATCTTATACCTTAGAGACAAAAAGCATTGCCATTGGGTATATACATAGACTAACAAGGTAATTGTGTTCTCTTAACTAAACCTATTCCTAATGATATGTTCAAAGCTCATTGGTTGAGTTTTGGAACTCATACGGTTTGGTATCTAAACATGTTCTGTTACGTGATGGACATTTTTCTTTCATGGGAAGATACTCATTGTTGTACGTTAGGCATATTGAACTGTCACAGGCTTCTGATTGGCCTAGTTACATAGGCAATCACCCTGATGCTTAAGTAGCGGGCGGGATAAGACTGAATGATATTGGCACTAGGCGTGCAATATTGATTACACACACTAGAAGTGTATGAGTGGAATGAATATAGTCGCCTTAGTAAGACTAACATGAGACTCAAGGGAGTCGAGTATAACATAAGTTTTTATATTGAAGCCTTAAAAGTCAGATCTTGAGTGTCAAGATTAGCATTCAGTATGTTGATCTAGTGACTCAAGTTAGATTTTTGTGTGAAAATCTAGACTGTCGATTCACATGGCATAAGGAGTAACGTACGCACCAGAGTGGGAGCCTTGTCATGACACACATTTCATACTGTGTGTGCTTATAAGACGACCACTATATGGAGTGAGAATTGACTTCCCTATCTCTTATCACTGTGTGGCCCTATGGAGAATGACCTTTTGACTTAGAGCTATGATATGAAGTCGAAGTTTGATGATGCTACCTTAATGTGTTTCTTAAGAGCCATGATGTATACGGTTCAGCGAGAACACGTTAGGAAAGCAGTTAAGCTGAGATAGAATTTCATGAGTGTTTAAGGAATAATCTATCCATCATCACCATATCAGCTTGGGCGATTATATTGAGTATATAATCATATGATATATCATATGGCATAAAGGGATTATGTATGCCGCTGGTAATGCTGAGGATGATTTGGGGTATCATATTTCGTGAAAGTATTATGTTAGTTACATGGTGACTTAATATGACACTGTTAGTTACTTTCTGATTGCACACTCCATTCCCAGTATGAGACGTAAAGAGATTAGTTGGGAGGAAAAATGTAACTTATGGTTTATGTAACCCAGGGGGAGCTGTTGACAAAGTGTAACGGTCACATTATTAATTGGGCAGTTACAGATGATTAATTACGTATTAATCATGCCCATTAAAGTTCCCATTAGCTAACCGTTATCGGTTACCAACTATGTGCCGCTGATTATAAGGGGCTTAGCGACTTGATTCGGTATCAGTGGCAGAAACCTCAACATTAGCCCTAATTCCCTCTTCCCTTCTCTCACACTAGCCTTACCATCAATGAGGCTCGAGTTTGGGGTGTGACGCTACATGGTGACTCTAGTAGCCACTGTCAATCCGGTTCACAATATTCGTGGGTGATTCCCGAGTAGCAGATTCCTATGCTTCTGCATTTCTAAGATATGTCCTAGATTTTCCAACAGTCCAAAAAAAAAAAAGAAAATTGTATCATGCAAGAAAAAAAAATAAACAAAGATAGACGAAAATTGAGGCATGACACAACGGTGAAGTGCAGTACGGGAGGTGGTTCAAGGTGTGCATAGGATGGATGGCTTGGGGTGAATAGTAAGGGTTCTCAACATGAGCTCCCATCATCTAGTATTTTGAATTTTTAAAAATATGTCCCAACATTAATCCCTGTTTTTTTGAATTTTTTGAATTTTTGCATTTTTTATGGCATTGAAGATAGGAACGAATAATTAGTTGCAATATTGGATGCCCCAACTTTCGTAAACTAACTTTGGACAATTTTAGTTTTCAAATAATAAAATAAGCATAAGGTCCTATGTTAGGTAGTTTTGTGATTTTTGTCAAAATTTAGGACTTTGATATCTTTGTCACATCTTTCTATTTTTTTTCTCCCTTCATTTCTAACATTCTACTATTTTCTCACAACTTATTCAATTAATTAACTTTTCTGTAACGTGATTTTAGTTTGTTTACAAATTTCTCAGGTCTTATCATTATGTGATGGCTTTTTTAAGCTTTATTTTTATATTAGCAAAACATGAAAGCTTTTCATTTTACTCTAAAAAAGGATTTTAATTTTAAATTTGGTTATACAAGTCTTTGCTAAATTGGAATCATAAATTTTTAAATAATTCATTAGATGTCTCATAATTATCATACTTTTAATCACTAGATCAATGAACTCTACATTTAGTTAATTGATGTATATTGATTTTTAAAAAACATTGCATACCATTCACATTAGCTGCTCTTCTCACCCCAAAAAAATTCCTTCAAGTTCCACGATTGCTATGATGAAATTTTTTCTCCTGCTCCCAGTATATTTATTTTGCAGTGCTTTTAAAAAATGAAGTTTTATCAAGGACAACTAGATTAGATATGCTGGAAATAGTAGGACTTACCTTGATGTTGATCCCGAATCATGTCTATTGAATGCTACCCATGAACTTTATGGCTAGTAGAGTCACTAAGAATGCCACACTCCAAACTCAGATCTTATAGATGGCTAGGTTGTGAGAGGGAATAGGCAGGCAGAATGATTCGTATAGGGAATATTTCTGATCTAGCATATAGCAAATAGTAGAATTAGGAAATCAACTATGAAATTAATCTTCTTGTAACTCCCCATCAATGCTATAATAATGTGACCGTTACTTTTCTGGTCAACATCTCTCCCGTAGTCAGATAAACCGTAAATCTCATATCTCTTTGCCAACAAATCTCCTCACGTTTCATATTGGGAATGAAATGTGCCACCAAAAGCAAACTAGTAGTGTTATATCAAGTCACCATCTAGCTGACGTAACACTTTTGAAAATACGATATCCCAAATCATCCTCAACATCACCAACGGCGTACATAATCCCTTTATGCCATATGACATATCATATGATTATAATCAATATAATCATCCAAGTTGATACAATGATGATGGATAGATTTTTCTTTAAATACTCATGACATTCCATCTTAGTTTGACTGCTTTCCTAACGTGTTTTCGTTGAACCGTATACATCATGGCCCTTAAGAAACACATTAAGGTAGCATCGTCAAGCTTTAACTTTATATCATAGCTTTAAGTCGAAGGGTCATCGTTCATAGGGTCATATAGTGACAAGAGATAGGGAAGTCAATTGTCACTCCATTTATGTGTCGTCTTATAACCACACATAGTATGAACTGTGTGCCATGGCATAACTCCCACTCAGCTGGGTACATCACTTATTATGGCATGCCAATCGTCAGTCTTGATTTTCACCCAAAGAATCTAACTTGAGCCACTAGGTAAACATACTAAATGTTAATCTTGACACTTAAGATTCGACTTTTAAGGCTTCAAAATGAAATCTTATTTTATACTCGACTCCCTCAAGCCTCATCTTAGACTCACTATGACGGCTATATTCATTTACTCATATACTTCCAGTGTGAGTAATCAATATTGCACACCGAGTGACAATATGATTCAGTCTCATCCTGCACACTACTCAAGCGTCAGGGCAATTGCTTGTATGACTAGGTCAATCAGAAGCCTATGATATTTAAATATGCCTAACATGCAACAATAAATCATGAGCATCTTGCTCATTTATAGAAGAAATATGTCCATCACGAGACACATCTAAGCACTAAACTTTATGAATTCCTAGACTCAACAAATGAGTTTTGAACGTGTCACTAGGGCAACTTAACCCTAATGAGTCGGCGTTGAAAGACTATACTTAGCTAGTTTGATAACTCTATCTTAGCCCTCATGGTCAAGTCGAGCATGCCTAAAACAAGATCGAAAATGAGGCAAATATGGAAGATGTCTTGTTTCATCCAAAACATTGAAAGCACCTTTCAATGTGACATGGCCAAATAAATTGTCATTGTATACAATATCTAAGACATCTAGATAAAAACTAAAGAGAAAACTAATCTCAGAGACAAAAGACACAAGGAAATATCGCACCTCAGGTGCATACAGAGTATCGTGAACGAGAAAAAACATAATCCATTCACGAAGCTTCAAATGATATGTCCTTAATTCAAGGACATCTTCTCCATCGTTGTTACCTAAAACAATAATTTGTGAACCCACCGGGTGGCCATGAAAGTTCACAAAATCAACTCAATCATGAACTATGCGCTTGGTTGCTCCCTTGTCTTACAATCCACTAAGGATCACAATTGGCAACTGATGCATGTGAGCACACATATTACCCAGGAACAATTGTAAAAGAAGGTATCTTAATCTACTGCAGACAATCCTGAGTATATGATCCCTTATTTTCATAGTTCTAGCACTTCACACGTGCTATATGTGTTTCTTTATTCCCCTTAGCCCTTTTTCCTTTGCAATGCCAACCACAGGTCCAAAATTTTAAGAGGAAATGAATCTGGATGAACTTGATGCTTAGTTAATCCCACATGTACTCAATAGTGGGAACAACTTTCAATTGCCTCAGTAGATCGTCTTTAACGTAATACGACAAAGTACAATATGTTGATCGATCCACTCTCAAACCATTTTTGGTATGCTTTTAAGTTTCCCGATACTGCTCGCTAGCAGTACCATCTTCGCCACTCTAGAAGACCTAGTAGCTGACGAGTGTTCTAACACTTCACGCTCGTTTAGAAGAAACTGGATCTTCTGACACTTGGTGTCATCGTCAACGCTATCAAGCTTTTCATTGGTAAAATAAATTACCAACCATATTTTAATTACCATATCTAGAAGTATATATTTTTAAAGATAGGCATTAGGCATATTTTCAAATAATTAAATTATCAAAAACTCCATCATTCATGCCACATGATTGAAAACTTCACTAAGCTTATAATCATCACATACAAATATGAATTAGAAAGTTCTATAATTTGACTATCAGATTATTCCGTAAAACAAAGTTTATAGAGAGCATTATGGTTAAACTAATTAACAGTTTAGAAATATCACAAAGATATTCAGTTAAATCATGTACAACACATTTACATGAAGTTGTATCATTATATAAAACGAATTTATACAACTACTAATATGTCATTTAAAACTTTATCAATGACATATCAACCATAAAATTTAGATTATCATATAAAACATAGTTATATAATAAAATGAGCCTTTATTGCAAAACATACTCGAATAATAACATGTTACAAAAGAAGTTTATTGAAGCCCAAAGAAAATTATATAAAACACATTTATATAAATATAGATAACATGAAACTTATTCAAATGTCACTCGCATATTATAAAATACATTCATAATTTTATAAATTTAGATTTTATAAAATGAGTTCATAAAAAACTGCTAAATTACATAATTAATAGGAAACATGAAGCAAGTTCATATTTATTAATTTGGGCAAGGAAAAATGCTATAACAACCAGTAAATTTACAACAATTCATGTAGTTTGTATATGTATATAAAACACATTTATATAACACAACTTATTAATGATTGACAAGAAACATATTCACACAATCGAATAAAACATGATTTGTACCATGAAATGTATTTAATCATAATTTATTATATAGAACAGATCCATATAATAATAAAATTTGAATGAAACAAATTCAAAGTAAAATTCGTAAATTATATAAATCGTATTCATATAATATTACAAATTTAAATTTCATGAAACAAACTCATAAAATGATCAAATATTCTACATATCCAAATAATAGCATGAAGCTTATTCATGGAAAGCTTAATTAATAATTTTTATTAGCTAGAACGATGATGGAGCAATTAACCGATTCACAACTGCTCATGCATTTGCATAAAATTATCAAATCATGAAATATATTCATGTAAATAAATATTATACAAAATATACTTATATGATATAGGTTCTAAGACATAACTAATGAAACATATTCATTTATAGACAAAGAGGGATCTAAATATTACGTAGATATTTAATGAATTCAGGTAAAACAAATTTACATCATACATACTAATTTTATATATGAAACAAATTCATATAACTTCAATCCAATTGATTACTTACAAGTCATTTGACATGAAAATTTCAAGTTGACGCATATATGAAAAAAATTTATATGCAACATTAAACATTTAATGTTTTTATGACAAGTTTATGCAGTCCGAATTAATATTAATTGGAAATTTTAATTCAACTAATGAACTAGTTGTATGAACGTTATCAACTTGGACACCATCAAAATTCAATCAGAAATTACGCCATAACTAATGATCTCAATAATTGCGTTAAAACCAAAAAAAAGCGAAAAAAACTTGAATAATAATACCCGAGAACACCCCCCA
>NCQV01093642.1:31667-42027 GCA_002740545.1 Lophocereus schottii | reverse complement strand
GCGAATTGGTGGTTGTTGGTTGTTATTTAGTGAAGGTTATGTTGTCTAACCATGATCTTGCTTTTATACCTCAGAGATAAACTCCACACAAAGCCACGCCAAGAAGAAACTTTTAAACAATTACGTTCTGTTTTGGGAGAATCTTGTGTTAGCTTGGAGCTTCAGTTGGCAGATTCACAATATGAAATGCTCCAAGGGACCTCATCTATCTCGCTAGCTGTTGCGGAAGAGTTATTTGCATCTGAGTACTCAAAGAAGGAACGTCCTATGCAAGCTCTTAGCCCAGATATGACAAAGTTGAAAGAGGCTGTTGTCAACGTAGATAACTCCTTGAGTCCAAGCCATACGCTGCTTCAGATACACTGCGTTGACCACAAAGGTCTTATTTACGACATCATGCGAACCCTGAAAGATCACGATGTTCAGGTATTGCCTTTCTATCTTTTGTTTCCATGTATCAACTCTTGTGTTCTCTTTGCCTGTATAAGCTGTTCATATTTATTCTTGTGCTATGCTGTGCAGTCATTGCTTAGTTAGAATTGATAATGGATTGAGTGGACTTACGTGTGGCTTGGGGCTTGAAGTCAACTAGCCTGTGAATTATCAAGTCTTGTGTTTCTGGGCTTCCAATGGAAGTAGAGCATGAGCCAATCACATGTCCTTTCGAAGGGCAGATCCACACAGTTGAAATAATAGAGGCATTAGATCGCAACTTTGGTAGTATTTGTTTTTCTTCTCATTCAGGCATCTTTCTTGACCTGTAACATTTTATCAAGCTTGTGTGTTTTGAGTTTCTAGTGGTCCAACTTATTTAGTATCTGGGAAGCTGACCGCTATGTTCTTTTAGCTTGGTCTTTGCCGCTGCGAGGGTATCATTACTATCATAGCTTTCTTTCTTACAAGGACCAAGCCAAACCAATGGCTGGAATTTCCGCCAACGCAGGCAGTTGGGTTATTAGATGCATGTAGCCTTATGGCTGAACCATGGAGACACTGGTTTTGTTGGACCCTAGATTTAGAAGGCATTGATTGTTTAATACTTAGTACCAAAAGAATTAGAGGTTAATTTTGCAGGATAGGTTGCATTGATCTACTGTAATCTGAAGTAGAAAAAAATTGTTCAACAAGAAGGGAAGGAAATGAAGAAGATCATAATTGCATCTCTGTTATGCTAGTTATGCCTCGGCAACAGGCGAAAAGACTTTGGTTTCTAGCATCATGTCTCCCTTCCTTGTGGCTAATTTACTATAAACTTGTCCATAAGCTCTCATCTGGTCCACCAACTTGCCAATGACTGAAGGATTGATGCTTGTTTCATTTGCTTTTAGATAATTTGATGTCTGTGGTTTTAGACAAATGCAGATCGTGCACTGATATATAAAATTTTTGCTGCTTGGTCCAGATTTCATATGGTAGAATCTCATCTGTTACAAAGGGAGATCGTGATATAGACCTATTTATTCAGCACAAGGATGGAAAGAAGATTGTGGACCCTGACAAGGAAAATTTGTTATGTTCCCGTCTTAAGATAGAAATGCTTCACCCTTTACGTGTAATTATTGCAAATCGTGGACCAGATACTGAACTCTTGGTGGCTAATCCAGTTGAGTTATCCGGTCGAGGGAGACCTCGAGTTTTCTATGATGTCACACTTGCTCTTAAAACGCTTGGGATCTGTGTTTTCTCGGTGAGACTATAGCATTCTCTGATTTCTCCAATTACTCTTAAAAACTTGCTGATGTGAGTTGCTAATATTATAATACTCTTATTTGAATCGCAGGCGGAAATAGGCAGATACTCTGCGTCAGATCGAGAATGGGAGGTTTATCGGCTCCTTTTGGATGAGAATTGTGCCTACGAATTGTTGACTAGAGAAGCTAGGACTGAGATTGTGGACAAAGTTAGGAGAATGTTGATGGGTTGGTGAGATATAGCGTTGATTCAGTTTGCAGGCGTCGAATTCGGCCTTTACCCACTTGCAGACTTCCTGCTTCCTTGTGGTGGCATGGCTTCTCATGTGATCCTGATATACAGTCCATAATACCTGTCAAGTAACAGATCTAGTTTCGCTTTGTAGTGGCGAAATCCATTGCTTTATCCAATCTAAGCTGACTAATTGTGATTCCAATGGGCGTTCATCTCCTCTGATCGAGAATTTTCGCGGGATTCCTGAAATTTACTGGGGTCTACGTCTTGGATTAGGCACTGAAAATTTATATGCTCTGGCATTCTCCAATTAGAAACTTTGTGAGAAGATGTACTGGACAAAACCAATTGGCTCAGTTCGTCATGCATTTTGCTGAACTAGTGCACTGCACGGATTTTGGTTCGGGTTTGGGAAGGTGGTCGATGCGAATCAGGTCTCCGCCTAGTCCTGGTAGACGTGTGCCACGCGTTGTGTCTGAGCCATAACGAAAAACATTGTATACTTTGATATATTCCAATCAAGTGATCACAACTCGGCTTATCCTCAGTCCTTGCACCCGCGGTGTTGCAGAATGAAAGTGATTGAGCACATACTATGGTTGAACTGCCATAGTTGCGTCTTAAGGATCTGTACATGTAGCTATGCAAAGAAATCATGGCTTTCATAGTAAAATAGAACTGTGGATTCATGTCAAGTCTCAATTATAGTTCTGTTTTGATTTTCAACCACTTTTTGTGTCTCTAATTTGGTTGATTATGTGATGGTGATTAGTAAGAGCCGGTATGATATTGTTGAGCTAGGTTGACTTTTTGGCATGGAGTTATCCTCATTCAAGCAACATGGGCCTCTTGTTGATTGAAGGGCTGTCTGAGTATCTGGTTGTAAACACTGTCAATTAATTTAATTTAATGCGCACTTCAATGAAAAAGGGCACACTATTATGATGATATTTAACGTCCCTTTCTTTAAGATTCTTAGCTTTCCAAGCGGAGCGTAAACTTCGGCAATTTTCTTTAAGACTCTTACCTCTATGGAGATCTTGTACTTCTGTTTCATTAGAGTTGAATTGTTGTTAAATGATAAAGAGGAAAAAAGTATCAATTTTCTGAATTAATCAGTGTTAGTTTTTTTTCAGGTTTTATTTTCCAGCTATAAAAGTTCGGGGTACTTAGAATTGATTTTTTTTTTTTCACATAAGTGAACGAAACAAGAGAGGAGAATGTAAACATTTGGTTTCTACCATGCACGTGCATCCTCAGTAGAGTTGATAAAAAAACCCGTATCCGCCTAAAATCCGCAAAATTCACTCCAATAGGTATGAGTATGGGTGGCAAAAATTGAAAAAAAATGGGTATTGGGCGGGTATTACTAACATGGGTATGGGTACGGGTATAAGTCGTACCCGCCTCGTACCAATCTCGTACTGGCCCCATATAAAACTCATACCTGTTTGTTTAAACTTCTAATTTATTATTCGTAACCGAATATTTTGCTAATTACTTTGAGTTGTATGATATTCCAAACTTCGGCAGAATATTTTGTTTAAAATTGTAATTGTCGAGTGTGAATTTATTATTTTGATTGACAAATTTTTAGTTGTATTTGATGTGATATGATACGTTACTGAAAACTTGGTGTTAATGTGACATATTGAGTATTTGATATCGAATACGTGTACAAAATGAGTTTAATTCTTTTTTGTCTATATATACCCGAATAAAACTTGCATACCTGCTATACCTAGTGGGTATGGATATGAGTATAACTTTACAATATCCTATGGGTATTGATATGGGTATTAATTTTGAAAATGATTACGGATGAGGGTACAGCTGAATCCACTCTGTATCCCCCATTGCTACCCCTAATCCTCAGCAAGGTTAGATTCTCTTTTTTTTAAAAAAAAATAAATTTAATTGTTGTGCAGGTTGAATTGATTTTATACTTTTTCTCCCCTCAATGATTAATAAAGAGGATCACATATTCAGATCCTTATATATATAAGACTTTAAAAAGCAGACTATGTTTATCGATTCTACAGATATTCGAGATGCACTAATTATATATTGTTTATAACTATCATAGCTAAATTGAGAAATTGCTAATTACTATTTGTGTACATGTAAAAACCTACTTGATAAATGAAATCCACATAGATTTACATGATTTTAAGCTCATAAACCATCATCAACCAAAAACATGTGGACAATTATTTATAATCAAGCATGATTCATATGGATGCCCAACACGCTACGTCAAATCTTACAAGATTAGCCAAGTGGATGGCAATTAACCCCGATGCGGCATCTAAAGCCATATGGTTTAGTTAATATAATGTACACGTGTTCCTGCCCGTCTCTCCTCCTTCCACGTCAATGTCCTGCCACTGTTCTTCATCGTCTTTATTCCAACCACCTTCATCCGTTATTATTTTTTCTCTCTCTAAGCAAAGCGAAACAAATTCCAATTTCCAAACAATCCGAATCATTCGAATCAACACGGTTGGCCATTGTGAATCTAGAACATAATCTTCAACATTTTGGTATTTTAATGTTGCGAATTTGAGGAGATCATTCATTGATGAGGATTTAGGGTTTTTGATTGGGATACGGATGCTCTGTAATTTGCAGAAATGCAGCACAGTTCGACCTCGCGAAGTCGCGCTTATCTCACCGCTCTATCTCAGGAAATCCAGAAAAAGCTTCAACGAGTGGGTTTCTGGTTTGATGTTGTTTAATTTTTTTGGGAGATTTAGAGTTTGTGTGTAGTTTTGTTATTGATCTGTTTGTGCTTCTAGACAAGCGGCAAATCCGTTGTTTTTGGCGTCACCATTTTTTTTTTTATAATTTTGGGTTGATGTGTTTGATATGGTTAACTAATTGTGAATTGATTAATCTGATGTAATTGATTAATTTGTTGCAGGCAGAAGCTTCTCCTTCACAGCGGCGCAATTTGTTGCAAGAGTTGTTTGCTGATATAGCTTTGGAGATTGATGATCGTGCCAAAGGTATCTATCTGATCCTCAATCGTAATCTGGATATCAACAATATCAGTTCTTGTAGTGATGCAGCAAGGATTGTTTAAGTGTTTAACTAGCACTAAAGCTAACATTTTGTCTAATTGGGTTGTTTTATATCCCAATTGTAATACTCGTAAGCAAGGAAAAGGTCATGCCGTATCAGATTCTAACTTCCTATGTGATAAGAGATCCTGAAATTTGTAGAGACTACTATGTGCACAATATGATTATCATCTCCCTTTAGACGTTTGGGCACTAGGGTTAACATCAGAAAAGGCAGTTCACTCTTCATGATTTGGGAGATTATATTGCAGCGTGGTGTATCTCCTTGTTTTGTGTCCTGGAATTGCATGGAGAAGATAACATGTATTTTCCCAGTTTTTTGCGTATCTTCTCTGTCTAGGTGCAGCTTCCTTATTTTTTTTTTTGGCTTGAGTGCTTGAGGAACTGGTATCAAAGGATGGCTAGTTGTATTAGCCTGTTTGGTAGCTGCCACCAATATATCGTTTAGAGTGAGTGTTCCATGTTTATGGATTAGTTTCACTGCATTAGAGCTTTTTTTTTTTAAATTACACATTCACATTGCGTTAGAGCTAGTGATGTAGTTATTTTGTTCACATGAGTTTTAAGTTCGTGTGTTTTGAGTGGTAGAGGGTGGTTATTTCCAGTGCCTCTTAATGATGATTGCTTTCCTTGCTGAAAATGGCCTACTTTCACCTTCTGTTTAGTGTTTGGGAAATTCATCGAACCAATTATGATTAGTCATTTACTTTCAACGATTTGATTGTTAGCCATCTTGACTCTAATTGTGCTGCCTCTGGGGGTTTTACCTATTCGCAGTCTTATGATCTGATTTTCTATGTTGAAACTGAAAACAGATATAATTCTCAGCAGGGTTGAAGATGCAATAACTGCAGCAGGGCAGGGACCTGGAAGTCAATTATGCTTCTATGATGTGCTTTCTTTCCATTTTGTTGAGGTGCCTGAGGATGGACAGCCCATTCTTGATCTGATTGAGAAACTATGGAGTCAGTCGTTTGCATCTCACATATTTGCTCTACTGTTCCACAAATGGGTACGTGAACCCATTAGTCATAGAGATTGTATTTATGGTTTTCTTGTTTTTTAATTGAACTGTTTCTGATACGTTATAGAAAGCGTGCTCATGTGGAAGTTTTCATTAATATTAGATAGTGTATGTAGCAGTGCTGTGAACTGTAGTCAAATTGTTGGATTTCTCGCCAAACTGGGTTTTGGGTTGCCTGACTGATTGCAGAACAATGTTGAAGGAAGAAAGATCACCCTAAGAGTGGAGCGGGATGGAAACAGTTGAAAATGGACTTTGAAGTACTACAAAAGTTGTCATTTCTCCCCTCCCAAATTTCTTTCTTCCTTTTTTTTTTGGGGAGGGGGGTGTGTGTTGGCATTCCTCTTATGCAGTCTTGTGTGACACCTTGCTTGGCAGAAGTTTGGGGAGTTGCTCGTAGTATCCTGGCAGCTGATTAATTAGCTATAGACAAGGAACCATTTGTGTCCTTGAGTGTTGAAATTCTTGGTCTCTTCAGAGATTCTGGTATAAATCAAATACAATTGGCTCACATCCTCGCATTGAGTGGACTATATTAGTCCACTTCCAATTGGTTTCATGGAATTTGTTATGATGAATGATTTGGTAGTTTTCTAAATTTTCATTCTTTGGGGTTCTGACTCTTCAGCTTCAGCTTTTGTTCCTTAGACCAGGATCTTGCTAAATAACAGTTATTTTGTAGAATGTCTTAGGTTGAATGTGTATAAAATGGCAGTGATGTTTGCCTGGGCTATTTTCTAAGTCTGGTTCATAGGCTTGGAGTATAATGAAGAGGATTCAACCTGATTGTGTGTGTTCCCACATTCGGACCTTCTAACTTTGGGGCACAGCTTTGGGTGTGGTAGTTAGCAATACTAAGTTTCTTCCATCATGGATCTTAAACATTACCTGCGCATGTGGTTATGCAGTTGTTTGCAGTTAACGTTGAGGACTCTGAGAAGCTTCTCCGTTATTCTTCTGCTCTTGTTCAGGGCTCTACAAATGTTTTCTGGTATGTATCTTCCACAAATGACTCTGCATATAGGTGAAACACCACATGTTTTGCTTAACCTTTTTGACCTTTTCATTTATATAAGAACTTCCATGTGTATGACCTGGGCTTTGCACGTGACATCCTCCTTAAAGTTGTTCACTTGCTTCTTGATATTTTTCTGTTGCTAGACTTGCAAAACCTTGCTCTTATACTAAGAGTCTAAAAGAGGTATACTTTCACTTGTTCAGGATTGACGTCCAGACCAACACTAGACGGTTTGAGTCTCTCTTTCGTGTAAGCTTCATACCTGATTGTTCAGTTTGTCTTTTTGTCACTTCTGATATGCTGGGAAGTCTTCAACAGCTAAGGTTTCCGAATTTTCTTCCTTATTCAGTACCTTCTTGAGGATGTTGCCTTGAATCAGTCACGTTTAACTAAACTTCCCCTTCAGGTGAGATTATGGCCCGTAATCTAATCTCACATGTCAAGACAGTCCAGTGAGCCTCTGTTTACTACCTTCTGTTAATTCTTAAGGCGGTCTAACCTGTTTTAATTTTTGTCAGGCTCAGAGAGATCTCTTTCTTCTATTGTCAAGATTTATTTTGTTCTATAATGCAGGTTCGCTGTTAAAAGGAGAAGTTTATTTTCTTTGCTGTAGCACATTTGATGCTCCCACTAATGCTCATAGTGTGTTTCCTGCTTGCAGCTGGCAAACTCGGAATTTTTTTGAACCAGTTTCCTACTTTTCCAAATTCATTCTTGGTTGGTGGTCCGGCAGACATTTTTGTTATTGAACTCACAGATCAGGTAATTCAATTGTATCTGACAAGTTTTGTATGCCTTGAACTTGAAAGGTGCTAATTTCAACTGTGTTGCCACTTGCCACTTCCCTCTCAGCTTCAAAAGTTAAAGGTGGAGCCTGTTTTGCTGCATTACTTGTCCCAAATTAAGGTTCTCCAAGGTGATATTGCCTCACCAAGATATTAATGCTCATGCTTAATGAACTTTGTTGATATGTCAAGTTCAAAGTACATTGTTACTATATCCAGGTTTGGAACTTAGAATGACAACGAGTACGCGGCTCAAGACTTGCTTGTACAGCTTTACATCTCCAGGAGGCCCAATGTATCCAACAAGAGCTGTTCGCCATGCCGCGTGGGATGCTTTGAATGCACTTTTCCCTGTGAGTAATGATGTCTTGTTTTTTTTTTTTAATTTTTTTAATTTTAAAAGGAAGTACACATCTACAACGAATCCTTGAGGAGATGAGAGCTTCTTTGTGCCAATATAATTCTACAGGCCTAAGCGCATGCTTCTTAGTTTTCTTATATTTTTCTGTTTCTTTCTGTCTCCTTTTGGTTCTCTTCTCAAACAATATTTGGGGACTGGATGTGGATTGAAGCCCATGTATTGATCCAGGGAAGTACACATCTATATTGAGATCTTCTGTCAACTTGCTTTATCTTAATCTAGCATACACTTAAACTGCAGCTGTCAAATGTCATGATTTTGGACCACATATTACATTTGTGCTTTGAGTTGCAAGTGCAATGGTTTGGGATTAAAACGTAGTCAAATAGCTGCAAAATAAATACATACATAAGTATAGAAAATGGGATGAAACTAGTTAAGCATTAGCGTATGTGCCTGAATCCTAGGTTGGGTTGAGCTCAGCTACATTGCCAAGTACAGGGACTGTCATCGAGGTGTTACACAATTCCAGTGCTGGAGACTGTCCGTACACCTCGGAAAACTTTATAGATGACGCATGGAGAGTCTCTAGATAACTGTTAGATATTAAAGAGTATTACTGGCTGACCCTTGATACTGGCAACATGTATTACTTGATAGCATAGTCCATTGCCTGAGCCAACGCATATGGCTCAGCTGTGAAGTGGCAATAACAGCAAAGTGACCTACCAAGACATACTAAGTTGTGAGAGGTTAGCTCCATTTTGAAGCAATAGGCATGATTGAATACTGCTCCAGAAACAGTCCTTGGGATGCCATAGACAGGTGATTCAATTCTAGACATTGGTTGTTGCTTTGTCTGGATCTAAATACTTGCATAGGTATGCCTGTATTTCTCTAGGAGCTGCAGTTGTCAATTATCTTCAAGTGTCAATTCTCCATCCACTTGCTTGCATAAGCTAGGATCTAAAGCTTTGGGCTGTGGGCCTACAACGAAACCTTACGCTCAATTCCAGTGTATCCGTGGGGTAGATATCGGGAATCTGAGCCAGTAACATCCTGAAGGCTCAGCCAAAAATCAATTATAACATGGCTCAGTCATATCGAATCATGATGCTGTGTGGATGAGGGATGCCCTGGGGTTTCTTCAGTAAATTACTACCAAAACCAAACCAACCTGGAAACCATTGACATGCTTTTACCAAACACTATGATGAGGTACCAGTAGAGCTTCGGGCTCTCACCGACTCCTGCTGTGCTTAATGATTGAACAGAAATTGACAATTCAGCATCATGAAGTCCGCTCTTTTATGTCAAATGTATAAGGCTCCCCCACACTAATTCTCCCACATGCGATTTTTTGGAGCATTTGGTGTGAAAGAAATAGTAGGAGGGTCTTTGAGGGAGTGGAGTTGCCTCTTCACCGCTTCAAAGATAATTTCATTAAGACTCGTTATTTTTGGGATAGTGGGGACTTTTGTGATTCCTCTCCTGATCTTGTAGATTATGTGGATAGCTTCCGTATTGGATGTGTATTGCTTTTGTAGGATGCTAGCTTTGCATGCAATTTTTTGTTCGTATATTTTTTAATATAAAGTCTTTTCCTTATCATAAAAAAAAGGCTCTTCCACACTAAGGATGGAAAGTTGACCTGTAATCAATGAAGGGGGGGGGGATGTAAGCTTTTTTGCTATATCAAGGGATCAAGCTTAAGCACGTTTTGCAGAGCTGTTTTGGTACATAACCTGAATTGTTTGGCTATGTTGGCTGTCCCTCGCATGTTGTGGATCCGAGTAGGGCCTCTGGAAGTGAAGATTGTGTTCGGTGCGTAAAGCTCATTGCAGGACTGACCTAAGCCTGCATCTTGTTGTGTGTTGATATTACTTGATAGAAGTTAACTAATCTGAGCACGTGGTCCCTGGGTGACCGCCTGGGAAGTCCTCATGTTGAATAGGTGGTCTCTCAAGCCTCTTAGTTTCCCTAATGGATGTTGGAACCCAAGATTGCACGAGCGTCGAGAAGTAAAAGCCAGACTTGAGCTGTGGACATGAATCTTCATATAAGATCCTTGAACTGCACTAGAACACGAATGCTAGGGGTGGCATTTTCTTTTTTTCTTTTTTCTTTAGTTGTTACTGATTGTTGTTTTTTTTGGGGGGGGGG
>NCQV01093642.1:3411-30619 GCA_002740545.1 Lophocereus schottii | reverse complement strand
TGTTGGTATATTGGGGACTGTTTCTACGCTTTCAGAAGTTTATGTTCAACTACTTGCTACTACCTGTTTTGTTCGTAACTCCAAAAAACCAAAAAAAAAGGGAAAAAAAAACTGGTATTTTTCAAGCATTCCCCGCATTGTATGAAGGTATTGGTTTCTGACACTAAACTGTTTTGGTATGGTACAGATTGGGAGGTACCCTCGGCATGTCATCAGTCTGTTCTTCCGGCTACTTTATCCGTGGTACTGGCCATCGTCCTGTTGGCATTTCTTGATTGCGTGCATAAAAACGTTGTTTTATTCCTTTATAGGATTCTTAGTTTCAAGTTGGGAGAAGTTGAGAAGACCCAAGACTTCTTAGAAAGAATATATAGCGTGTTTGAAAGACGTGTGAATTAACTTTTTAACTTCCTGTTTTGCGGTTTCGGCCCCTTATCTCCTCAAGGGTCAATGTTCCGGCTGTTTTGTGTGAGTACATTGCTCTCCTCATTATCTCAATACTTGTACTGATTGGTGATGATTACCTTGTTCTGATACCGTCGAACAGGTTCAGGCGTACTGAATAGATTGTTTATGCACTATTTACAATGTTCTGCATGCCACAGAGGTGGCTGTTTCACGCCACCATTCTTGTTAAACTTGACCCACAGGATCGGTGTGTAAACAACTTATCTTAAAACCCTAAAAATGGACGTGTGCGAAAATGGCCAATTACTCGAATTTCAATTATGTGGGAAGAAACAATTGGATGAATGTTTAAGATTTTGCTTCCCCGTTACGAGTGATCAAGGATGATATTCTTCATAACTGAAGCAAAGCCGTTTACGAAACATCATCATCATTACTAAACATCAACACCGTTACTAGACGCAGGATTCAACAGCAGCGGCATCACAACCGGTTAACAGATCTAAAACAGAAATCCCCTAAATTGTGGAGGTCGGATACATCATTGAAAATCAGATCCTCCAAAATCGAAGATTCGACATAATACCATCTTAGCAAGCAAAACAGGAGGTTATATCACTCAACGTCTTAAACCTGTAGATACCATAAGCCATTTGACTGTACCGATCAAAGGGCTAAAGATAGTACAAATTGTAGGGAAAAAGCTCAAAGGAAAAAGAACAAAGAGGGAGGCCCTCTTGTTTTAACCATAAAGATATCAAGACTTGGACTTAGAGATGCGATTGAACCACAGCCTTCTTGGAAACACGATTATCCCACGGGATATCAACTGAGCTGACAACACAATCAAACCCTCAACCACCACAAACAGGCTCCATTCTCCCATCATCAGGATCTCAACATTATTACCCAACCCCTCTGCCAAATTCAACTGAACAGAAACTTTGATAGCAAAGTCTAAGTCCAGCTGCAGAACCACCTGTCCTTACAAACAGGCAAGAAGATCACTCAGTTTTGAAGAAGATAACACCAATTTCGGCGTGCCACCAGTAATTTTTCAGATGTCTACGCCAACTGCATAGCGCATATCCGAAGGAGACATGATTTCACCACAGCTACAAGGCCCATCAAGGGACATGATAAACTTTTTTCACATGATCAGATACCAATAAAATCTGCCCGGCAAATTACACAACCAGAATGTTTTTCTCTAATATATGAGATAACATATGAGAGTGAACGTTAATAAGATCAAAAATATATCCTCCAAAGCAAATTGAGTGATCATCTGGCATCATGGAAAATCCGCGGGCAGTTGTTAAGACGTGCCTAGAAAGCCAACTGGGAGACAAGTCATTGAACACTCAGCAAGAGAACTGCAATTGTTCGCGCGATCATAAGTAGTGGGCGCAAACAAGCAGATTTTCTAGTTCACTTCTCATTGTGCTCACAATTCACAGATTAACTGCATCACACCTCGCTCCATATGCTTTAACAGAAATCCAGCTGTAAAAAGTTTTGATCTCCCATGCTTTTCACCAAGCGTGGTGCAATCATGCAGCTCCCAACAGATTGAACATTGGTCCGAAGCCCATGAGGAGGTTTCAGGCATCTAGGGTTCTGTAATGTCAACTCTCAAAACCCTCCATATAAGACATGCTCTCCAATTGCAACTTCTGTTCTAATTCTTTGATGACAGACGTCACATGAAATAAGACTAGATATTAGAACTGCATTCATAGGAACTATCCTGAATCTCACGCATCATACCACTTATAACTGTCAAGGTACTAAAGAAAAAGGATATCAAAGTAAGAAGTTTAAAACCTGGACGAAAAACCAGGAGGATGAAAATATTGTAGGCATCGATAACTTGAAATAGCCATAGAGGTTAAGAGACCTACCTCACACCAATGGTCTCATAACATCAGCACAAAATAAGAGAACTTGCAGAACTGATTTTCAACTCTTCAAATCCGTAGTTCTAATCTCTGTCGTCTTGAGGAATGCCTTTCCAACATGTTCCAACAGCCAAAAGATCCCACTTCTTTGTGATATATATGAAACAATGAAAGTACAAAATATCTATAGCTGGATAGCAACACAGTGACAGCCGTTCAATAACTGATAACCATACCCCTTCACATGAAGTCAGGGACTTGGGTACAAAGCTCAAGCCTCTCACCAACATCCAACTAGTGCCATCTATCTTCCTTAGCCTAAAGTGGGATGCAGGTAGAAATAAACAAGACAGTTGAATCCATCACCAAGAACATTTTCAAGCATATGATAAAGACCGGGGAAACAAGTATGAAGCTGATTTAGTTTGTCTGCATTGCTTCTGAGTGGTACTTCTCTAGCTCGGCATCCAGATCTTCTGCCGAAATCTTTTCATCACGGGCTCTTCCTCGGCCACGTCCCCTACCAAATCCACGGCCTCCACGTGAACGGCCCATCGGACCACCTCTTCCTTGTCCACTATCATAGAAGCAACCAAAATAAAATCATTACTTAAGAATTAAGAGGTTAGCAGAAGTCACTATCACTTATCTGTTAAAAAGACTGGAAACTATACTGTGCATCTCTAGTTCTGCATAAGATTAGCTAGAAATATATATCATGATTCTAAATTCCCATAAGAATTGGCACCTTCAAGCAATTCAACAACATCCTTTCAAGTTATGCATAGCAGATTGTGATGATACATAAATCCCTCTATATTTCAATCTTCAAACAGAAGACATTGCACATTACAACTTATGCTAACTATATCTACGCCGGTTAACCAGAAGGCTCCGATATTCGCTTGAACGCTAAATGCCCTGGGAAATCAAGGAATGAGGGAAAAATAAAAGATCCACGATACCTTCGGGGAACTCCAAATTGCCTTCTAGGAGCACCGGTAACAGCTGGAGGTAGTGCTCCAGCAGTTGCAATATTTGTCCCCACAATCTCAATTTTCATAGGCTTCCCGTCAAGCTCTACATTGTTATACCTCTTGAAAGCTGCTAAAGCATCTACCCTCCTTGAGAAAACAACTTCAGCCGTTCCCTGTGGAAAAGAATCCGATTAACACTTACCCAGATAACTGAATAGACAAGTTCCTTATAGCAAGAAAGCACAGAACTTCAGATACCTTTGACCTCCCACTCTTATCATAATGGATGCCATATCGTTTCAGGTCACCAGCCTCAGAAAAGAGCTCCTGCAAATATTTGGGAATACTTATAAGACATACACAACTAATGACCTCAGACATATACAAGAGAGGCAAAATACATGAATATTGTAGTTCAGGAGATAAACTCCACAAGACATCACACCAAGAAAATTCCAAAGCAAATGCAAGCCCAATTGCACACTACGTATACCAGCTACCAGGCCTCACCTGAACTCAAGCAGTATAACAATCAAGGCTTAAGAGAACCAGAAGCTAACCATATTGATCATCAAAACATCAATAACCACAGCGTGCTTGGTGATATAGCATTCAATCAATAAATGCCGAAGTACAACACATAATAAATGCAACATGGTGTAACTTAGTGGATCCACACCAGGTGATGATGGTGGTGGTGGTAATGAAAGAAGAGGTTGAATCGCTAAGCTCTAACTGAGCTTCACCAGTAAATGATGAGCATAATAAATCAATTTTACACTGCCCCTTAATCCTGGGATTTACAAAAACAATAAATTGAAAAGAAAAACACTAAAGCAACACTCGGATTCTGAATTCTTACTCTATTTGCGATCCCAAACAAATCCTCACAGCAAAGCTCGATAATTGAAAAGGAAACATTTTCACCTTGATGTCGTCGTTGGAAACGCCATAATCCAAGTTAGAGACGTATAGCTTAGTTCCAGTCTCAATCGAAGAAGCTCCACCTCCACCTACTTGACTTGCGAACATATCGTGCTGCCAAAAGGTATCTGGAGCCTGATAATCATCGAAATCAACCAAATTAGCGCCAAAACGAACAAATTTACCATACAGAAACAGGGGGAGAAAGTAAACCCTAGGTCTAGGATGCGGACCTTCGCCATAGGCGCAGAGTAGGGAGTGGCGCGATTGGCCGCGCGGTTGGTGATGCGCCGAGCTGGACCGGGACCGGAGCGACCTCTGCCTCTTCCGCCGCCGCCTCCTCCACGGCCGGAGGAAGACTTGTTCATCTTGATGAGATCGTCGAGTGACATATCTAGGCGGTTCTCCATGGCTGAAGCTCCGGTGAAGGATTGATGAGCCCCGATCTGAAGGGCAATGGAGAGAGAGGGAGAGAGAGAGTGGGAGATGAATTTGGGAAGAGAGAGAAAGGAAGACGCGTCAGCGAAAAGTCGCACTGATGTAGGGTTGGCGTACAACAGAAACAATATGGATTATTATGAGAGGGAACTCTCCCAGCAATCAGTGTCGTGGTGTAGTTGGTTATCACGTCAGTCTAACACACTGAAGGTCTCCGGTTCGAGTCCGGGCGACGCCATTGTTTTTGGTTCCCCCAAACGTCAATCAACAAGTATTGTTGTATTAACCTTCCATTTTTATTTTTATTTTTTTTTGGTTGTTGCCCTTACAATGTCTAATCTCAAATGCTTAGTATGGACTCTGGTACAAGCTTTCTTCTAATGTGTGCGCCTGAGTTTACTCTAAAAATATGATTGAGATTTAATACCCTATAAGTGAAATTTAGAATTTAGTCAATTGTTACAATCTTGCAAAAAATTTAAACCAATGAGCATCCACACTAAATATATGGTATCAGAAAGTTTTATGTTGTTACTTAATAATTGACCTGTTCAGTGACCTAATCTTTGTTGGATTCATTGTTACATTTTATTAGTGCAATTAGTCCAGTTAAATCTATTGGGAGTTTTAGAAAATAAGATTCACATAAACTTGCAATGAGAAGTATTTGCATCCTTGTCTTACTTTTTGAAAAGAATAAATGATAATTAGTTTTTTTATTTTTTAAAACAATTTAAAATCAACCTTTCTAACAAAACAAAGTAATAATTTTTAACAAGAAAGACGCTAATTTTGACAAGAACCATTTTTTTTTACTTTTCAATATTTTGAGGTCATTTACATAACATTAGATGTACAAGACATAATTAAGGAAAATAGTAAAATACAGCATGATTCCCTCTTAACAATGCAAAAGTTATCAAAGAAAGAAAGTTGCAACATAACAAAGGGCCCAACCGAGTTCAGCCCAATAACCTCCTGATCTGCAATCAAATGCTCTACCACTCAGCTATGGACCGCTTGCATGTCCAATTATTTCCAAAAGGTTTAGAATCAAAAAAATATAATATAAGAAAAGAAAAATAATTATGCTAATGAGTTCTTTATATCGTGATTGAGATTAAAGCTCTTACTACAGTACATTTTCGGTGTAATTGCCCCATTTTTTATTGTATGTCAGTCAGATTGCAACTTGTGATCCATTTACAGCAAAGAATATCAGTGCCCTGCAAAAACAAAAAAATAAACATGAGGTAAGGCTCGTCCAAAATAGGATGCATGAAAAGACAAGCCACAAAATACGCAAACGTCAACGTAACATTAACTAGGAATTGAATTGGGTATTACTACAAATGGACGCTAAAAGGAAGCAAACTTTGAGAGCATCGGAAGCATAACAAGCTATCCAAAAATGTCATCAAATTCTGGAAACTGCTACTAGTCTGCAGTGATCGACATACAAGCTGCAGTCTAACTCGATGAAAAATTTTCTACAGTAAATATCCGCTGAAAAATTGAAGTGTCATTGATGAAAGCTGTAACTCATATGCAGAATTATAAGCTGTAACTCAAAGTAACATTGTGTTCAGTAGCGTGCCCTCTGGGGAATATGCTCCACTTTTTTAGCATCACTCCTGGAGCAGTGCTCAGGAACTTGTTAGGAATGGCTATGAAAGGATTTTGACCGCCTAGGAAATCAGACCAGTTTCAGCAGACAGTCTATACAAATCGATGCTGTTCCACACTTCTTGTTTTTCAGAACGCTGTCCATGCCACTAAATAATGTTAATGAACACAATGTCGAGCTCCCTTCTCTGTGCTCCCTAGAAATACAAATCCAAGTCATCGCACTAGCCAATATGACAAAGGGGACTAATAGAGGATGTCCACATACACCTTCAATCCAGATAAATGCCATGGAGGAACAGTACTGAATGATGGGTTAACAGCCTCTGATTCCGTAGATGGAGCCAACAAAGACCACATCTGATGATGCCGTGCTAAATCAGGTGCAGCATCAGAGTCATTGATGATAGACGGGTGGAGTTTGCAAAGTCTTACTGCAGATGAACCCAAAGCTTGACCAATAACCCCACAATCTGTGAAAATAAGAATGAAGATTATGCAGAAGGCTAAGGTCCAGCAGAATTGCAATTTGCATATAAGCAACTAATGGGGCTATACTTCATTAAAACAAACATAATTCTTAGATAATGGAAGCTACCCTCCGTGTAGTTCTGCTGTACATTAGTAGAACTTTGATTATATGTATTCTCAGGTGTTTCACACTGGTCCACAGCAAACCATAAACATAAAATGTATTCATGCCTTCCTTCCATGGACTGCAAAGCAACAGCAAACATATCTCAAATGAAAAGGCACGATGACTCAGAGACTCACAGCCGAATGCAAACCAGATGCCTTCAAATTCTGTTCAAAATTTCCTGCAATAACTATTAGAATACATCCTCAGTTCTCAATAGAGTTCTTCCAACACGTCTTTAGAGCAATCTGTCATGAATATAGACACTCATAGTACATCATAATTGGGGGAATGTATTTTCTCTATCCACAGAAGAAAGCAAGATAAGGAACATTTGAAGTGTTTGGTTTGGCTTTGTACCAGAACTACAGAAGTATCCATTGATTATACATACTGCTTACAGCTGAAGTGAGAATACATTCTTGGAAGCATCAACTCATGTATCATGAAACAAAACAAAACACATTCAAGTACCACATAGACATTAAACATGCATAAAATAATGAAGATACATCATGAGATAGTAACAACGTAACCACTGAAATCTCATGTTAAATCCTCAAAAAACATTGAAGTAAAGAACTGAAACACAACCACATCCAACATGAGGCATTTCACTTAACCAAGGGTCATGACTGTTACCGGAAGATTTGAAATCAGCATCCACCTACCCATCCATCCTGCTGGCATGGCTGCCTTATGCGTAGCTAAGTGCACCAGTAATCAAATTGCAACAAAGTGTGAAGATACATAAAATAGACTGCTATAAGATTCCGATATATACACACCAACTCTTAAGTCAGAAGCTGATCCTTGCAGCACAGAGGGGGTGGGGCAGATAGATACCCAATGATTTGGCCGCACATTGCCCCTGCTAACAATGTAATTGCGACATCCTAAAAAAAAGGTATAGAGCACAACCCCCTGACCTCTGTACCCTCCTAACCCCAGAAAAAAAAAAAAAAGAAAAACCAAAAATAAAAGAGAACAGAAAAGAACTCTTCATTAAATAATTGGAAAACAAGAACATCATTAGGTTAGCTAGGTTTGCAATCCACAAGTCAGCTGATGCGTACCCAAAGCAGAGAAATAAAATGCCCCTTTGAAAATGAAACTGTATGTACAAGATGCACCTAGTCATAGCTCTGAAAACAACCAAACAATCAAAGGGTGTTCAAAAGCATTATCGAAAAAATTGATAGTGCCATACAACAGAAAATAAACTAACACCAGACAAATAACACAAAACATGAAACTCATTAAAATGGCAAGCCTGTCCTCAATCACTAGAAGAATCATCATCAGCATCGTCGCAATCTGTCACAAACTTTTCTATGAGCCTCTTACTCTCACCATCAAGGACAGACTTCCTTGATGAATCACTGCCAGTCTGACCATCATTAAGAACAGGGTCTGATTGGCAAAGAACCAATGCAACACCTGGAATTGGAAACCAAAAAATGTCGATCAGGAAAAGAAAGTTAAGAGCAAATTGCGGGCATAAGAAAGATATTCAAAAGTGTGAAACAAGATGTGAGGTACTCATTTGGTTAAATCATATCAATCTCTTCAAACATACTACTCTGCTGCCAGTTCTCCACATGAGCTGGAGTAAACACAGAAATTTTTTTAAGCCAAACGGTCTCAGCGGAATATTACACACTAAGTTTTGGGAAAGTACATGGAATTGCATTGTTGTAAGTTATAAGCACTTGTAATGATTTATTCATACCTCTCCTTCAGGACTCTATACATCGATTGTAATCAATGTCTTGTCAAGAAAGATTTGATAAACCTTGTACATGATTTTTTTGACAGTAGAAGTCTTGCATTGACTTGTAAGTTTTATGCTTTTCTCCCTTCTTCTCCTATCTATCCATTTTAATCTCTGTATGTTCAGAAAAAATTTGGCGAGCCATATACATGAGTATTCCAAGTAAGCACTTTTCTTTTAGCATACTAGATAAAAATTCAGATAACTTCTGCAATCTGAAGAGAAAATATGTGCACATCTTAATAACACAATCACACTTAAGCAATAAAAATCAATCAGTATTAGTATTCATTTATAAAATAGAGCCATCATAGCCACAGCAAATTTCAAGAAAAACCTGACTAGTTCAAGAAATTGGTATACCTTCAGGTGTGCACCTCCCACCAAAGCTACGCAGTCCCACATAGCTTGCTTTTACAGCACCATTATTGTACACCAGGAGTGTGGGAAGATTACAATCCGGATAATTTGGAATACAATCAGTGGATATTATTTTGACAAACTTTGTCGCTGGATATCTCCTCGCCAGCTCCTCCAAGCATTTCAAGAGTAACTCACACGCTGCAAATCTGCCCAAGATTTAAATCAATGACTTAGAACAAAATAGAATGCAATGGCATAAGTTTGAAGATATAATTATCTCAGTAAGCCGCTGTACTATAGGTAAATGAACTTTCTGATCTGCTTGGCCTTTATCCACAAGCCGAGTAGCTGTCACAAGCTACATGGACAAGCCAATGGCCCACTAGTGCATCTCAGAATTTAGGCAAGAAAGCTCTGACAAGGTTCCGAGCTGGTCCCCAATTACTTACTGTAAATATTCAAAACAACAATGATACTCTCATTTTATTTGTGCCTCTGGTGCACATACCATCTGCACAACAGTACAATGCATACTTGACAGATCAAAAAGTACAGCTCACAAGCAATCAAAATGGCAAAGATTTTATGAAAAAGGACTCGCCATGAAAGTCCCCATAATTCATACAAGCAGTGAACCAACTCCAACCAAAAACACCAAAGCCATGAATAAAAATTTGTTGTCTTGACATGGCTATTTATTAAAATGTTTCATTGGCATAGAATCAACATCTCATAAATGTTTAACACAGATTAACCACTTATTTTCTGGTTTTACAAACCATATAATCTACCTTAACCACTCAACACAATGGCTTGTGTTCCAGCTTATGTGGAGGGATCCATTCAGAATGAAAAACCACACTTGAACTACAAAATGCCAGCTGATATTATAGTCCCATCACTTCCCAATGGATTAACCATCCCTACCTTCCTACACCTTGACCACAGCCATACAAAATTCTGCAATCCTCATCTCTAACCATACTTGCCATTCATCATTCATATTCTAGCCGAACTTTATTGTTAAGGCAGATCAAAGACTAAACACACCTTTGAACGAATATGAATCAAAGAATGAACACCAAATTAAAATATTAATTTAGCTTCATCTTTATCCTCGGAACAAATGCGCTTCATGTTCTTAAAGCTGGAATATGAATAATATCTCTTCCCAGTACAAGTTCTCACAAGATGAGACGATCATACATCATTAAAATTTTTGTTCCCTTTCACTGTGATTTTGAAGTGAATGCTTCCAGATACTTTGTCCCTTTTAACCTTCATTAAAATTTACTTTGTCCCTTTTAACCCTTCATTAAAATTTAAGACCATTCTTAATGATCTCTCTAGGCAGTTATCCATCCTCCAGTAGAATTATTTATTCAATCCTCCAAATGCATTCTTTGCACTCTATACGAGGATCCGAAAAAATAACATCAGAAGAGCCTATCTGAAAGATCAAAGGCAGATACCAATTCATAGCTTACCCGTCTTTGTAAAGAAGAACTACCAACCGTACTTCGGGCAGCGGTTGTGAGACCTCTCGAATGAAATCTGGTCCAGAAATAGGAATGATAGACCCAAATTTAGCGACTTTAACAGCTTCTTTCATCTCTGCCAGCCTCTTCTTCCTACTTTCCACCACACCTCAATAACCATCCACTTAATTAAATAATAGGGGCAAAGAAGGAGAGAAGCAAGAATGAACCTGTATTCTTCGAGGAAGCGATCATCATCAAGATCATCCTCGAGATCTTCGAGCTCATCCTGAGTCTTGGAATCAACCCAGGCTTTGTCTTTAGGCTTGGAAATGTCATCCTCTGCAGGAATGAAACGAGGCGGTTTGAATGCTGGCCTCGAAGGTTGCCAAGCTTCCTCTGGATGTCATCCCACTGTGTTGAGGCTCCTTCAATGTCCTTGTATACAAAATGATAGTCTGCCATTTGTAGCAAGTCAGACCAACTGAAATGAAGCTGCTCTCTTCTTCTTTGTGGCTATCTGTAAGCTAGAAAGGACATGGAACTGAGATTTTATGCGTGATTTCTGCAAAGAATGCTGTAAATGACAAGAATGATTTGGCGGTGGGGGAGGGAAAATAACCTAAATACACAATTTCGAATTCTGGGGATTGCCCCATCGACAGGATTCACATTGTCTTTTTCTTTTCCCCCTCCCCTCCCAGTTTGGTACATACAATAAAAGTGCATGCTAGCCCCCCTACCCCCGCGTGAGCAGCCACCACCAATCCCAGGCCATGCAAACCTCCAACTACGCGGGGGGGGGGGGGGGGGTGGTGTTGTGTCAAAATCCTTAAGCAAGTTGTGACCAATATCAAAGGCATCTGGCAATATTCAAGTCACATATATCTGTGACAACTTATTTGCAAAATTTCCCACGATCGATTTCCAGCCTTCCTAAGTGAAATCACATTGATATCCTATTAAAGAGGTTCTCATAACTTGTAATAATATGTAACATCATATAGTGTATAACAATAATGAAAAATCTCCTGCAAACACAAAGCTCATCCAACTACCAGCTAAAACATGAAAATTCTATATTCGCCTCCTATAAAATGCAATGTCAAATCATATGTTCATAAAAGTAAACAAACAGATATAAATTAACCGCATATCCAATTTTCATTTTCCAATCCACCCATCCACTTGAAACTACATCTTAAAATCAATGGGCACCAACATTCAAGAGGCATAACACTCTAATTGCAATAGCAACATTCAAGAAACATTTTTGTAACTCTCTCCTAGAATAATTAACCTCTTAAACAAGTATCAGCAGACATATGAACTGGATCCAAAATTCCAAATTAACTCCATGATTAACTTGCAGTTCACAGCAGCTTATCTATGCATTCCCATCCACAAGATGAATCAATCGAAAACAAATTTCACTGAGCAATTCATTCAAGCTCCTAAGCTTCAATCCGAATTGAAAAATCAAATGCAAGCAAGCACATGGTATGATTTTAATTTTTAAGCACATATTCATGCTATATCATCTAAGTCGACAGAATGTAACCTCATTACAATCTCCACTCCATATATCAAAATTAGCTAAAATTAACGCAATTAAGTTCAAACTTTCACATTTTGCAGAAATCCTAACCTAATTCACCGGAAGGAGATGAATCGATTGTTGTTGGTGCGCTCGTCCAGAGCTGGAAGGCTTCATGGCGATGCAGATTCCGGGAAGGAAAGGAGATCACTGGCTTCAAGAAAACCCCAAGTGAACATGAAATTATTACGAGCTGAACAGGAAATTTCGAACCCCCTTTTTTTTTATAGCTCAAGAGGATGTCTTTTTATTTATTTATTAATCAGCTATATTAAAAATAATATAAGTATTTGAGTCAGAGACAATTTTTTAAATCAGGATTAATAGTTTAGAAATTAATGTACCATGCATTAAATCAATGATAAATTGCTCAATTTGATACATGGGTTGTATACTTGTATGTATTCATCAGTTACATAAGAATAAGAATGGTTGTAGTATTGAGAGTTGAGAGTCTTTCCCAATTGCATCGTCACGTATCATTTTTCTTCAGTGATAAAATTGTTTGATTCGAGTATTTTTGCATTGTTAACGTAGAGGAATTACAAAATCCTCCAATTGATAGTTCATTAAACCAAAAATTTGTCAAATTTAGTCTTTTATCGCATAAACTTTGGTTGTATTAATAACACAAAAATTGTCTTGCTGAAAACCTCTATCATCAGCCCAATTTTGCAAACGTCTTGTTTTTGAGCGATGTTATTTAATGTAAAATAATAGTGAGACGAAAATTAAGTTAATTGTATCGGCGAGTAAAAAAAGACTTGCTTAATAGTTATATAGTATAATCAAACTTATAATCGTACCTCAACAATTTAATTCCATAAACTCCAAGACTTTGATTTAGTAACTAAGTTGAATCAAGCTAGTAGTTTTAACGAAACAATTTAGACTAATCTACACCATGAAATACTTACTCGTAATTCATGCAAGAACAAACTACAGAATATCATAAATTAACAAATTAGCACTGAAAATCCGGATATTTATATGACTCGTTCTCAAAATAAACACAGTACACAACCATACTTCGGGCAACTACTTCCTTCATTCTCTTACATATGGCATGATCTAACCCACCCCAACTCTCAAACCAACCGAATATCCTGCGATTAGTGTTGGGAGAAACCCAAGGTCCTAAGCATCAGAGCAGAAGAAGCCACAATGAGAGCAGCAAAGAGAGTGGGGATGAACACATCGAGGGAAGACCTCTTTACTAAATGAGCAGGCAAGCATATTTTCTCCCCTGGCATGTCCAACGGGACCCTCACGTACCCATGCGAGTGGCACGTCCGCGAGAAGGGCGAGGAGAGAGAAATGGCTGACACGAACGCCAGCTCCGGTGAGAAAGAGGCCACCGCCACTGTCAAGATCAGCACCGCCGTCCACACCGCGCCTTGGTACAGTAAGGGCCGCTGACTTGAGAGATGATTATGGACTGATTTCAACAGCGACGAGAGAGACATTGTGTCGTTGAGTAAATGTATATTTATAACAGAATTAAGTATGTGCTAAGAGAATGAAAGATGAATGCATATTTAGTTGTTGTGGTCTGGCATTGGCGTGATATTTGAGCGGAATAGGTGGGGAGAGTCACACGATCCATTCTACCCAAGGGTGGTTGTGGGGAACTACACGAATGTTTTCCCTGCTTCATCGGTTTCTTTTTGGCTATATCAGGACTTATGTGCACGTCAAAAATTCCAACTATAACAAAATGCAATCTAATTTGCACCCAACAAAAAACCAAAACATGACCCATAGCAGGAAGTCGTTAAGATTTAAGATTGAAGTTACGGACTTTAGTTAGGACGCTTAAGAGTGTTGATGCTTGGAGTCGGCTATCATTTATCGTTTGTTTTTAGTCCTAGTGTACACTCGTTTTGATTATAATGTGACTCGATGATTTTTTTGTGGTGCATCGAGTTTTTTTTTTTTATTATCTACTTTTAACTATCTTTTTATTTTATTTTAACAAAGGATCTTCAACTATAAAATGTATTCTCAAACTTTTATATGGGTCTATTGAAATGGGCTTCTTTAGGCAGTGATACCAACAAAGGTAAGACCACTTACATCTGGATTTCTCCAAACTTCGCACAAGCAGGACACACATTGGGAGGTGGTGGTTGTAAAAAACCAAAACAAAGTATTTATGTAAATGGAGATCAATATTCAATAAATAGGTAATTACATCAGTCACTTGATGCTCAGACGCAAGAGTAGTTAAATCATCAAAACTTACAAATTTATGTTACTTGATTCTTTATTTTATTTAAATATCTTGTCTCATGATGTTCATGATTTCCACATGAAAATGAACACCAAACCCATGCAAATTTGAGACAGTGGAATGCACCCTATACATATATAAAACAACTGTGAGAAAATGAAGGGGAAAAATGTTTATATCAGTATAAGCTTGCATTTTAAATGAGATGCAAGTTAAAATCAATCATTAAGCCTAGAAGAGAAACTTAATATGCAAGACAGATACTGACATGATCCAATTCTCCCATATAAAACACCCATAAATTAGAGTTAGCATGCAGAACTTCTGAAGTTCACAAATTGGCAATGACAGCAACTAACGCAATCTGCCTCGCAATTACACGCAAGCAAAATATGCAAACCTGTATAAACAGATGTGCCAGATTCTGAATAGCAAAGTGCTTCATTTGCCTGCAATGCCAGGGAGCTGAGTGTAAGAGGGAATGTGTTAATAAAATCAGAATAGCCGATTTCACATTATAACCATCAGGCATCAGCAGTGAAGTGAGAAGTGATCTTTAGGGGTAAAAGGATTTAATAGATTAATTTCATTTATAAACTATTCACAGTCAGTCAACCAGGTCAGCCTCGCTGGAGAAGGACAATAGCATCCGTTGGACAGATTAATCAAGCATGTTCACCAGACTAACCGAGCAACTCAAGTCAGAAGCAATAGCCAAACTAATAACCAAAAGTCCGCCTAGCCTCTTCTTCTCACCTTTTCCCCCCCTTCACGGGGTTTTTTTTTTGGGGGGGTGGGGGGGGGAGGGGGCTTCCAAATGTACAGCCGCCAACTCCCACCTCCACCCCCCCCCAAAAAAAAAACATTGAATACTTCCACAGAGGCTGTTTCTACAGAGGATTTGATATACTGTACTTCACCAAAACATAGATACCTTAAAGCAGCATTAGAATCTGAATGCTGAGAATTTGGACACTATCCAATCGTCATATAGAGCTTAGACGCAAGACAGACAAAGACAAGATTCGTTCTTGCCACCATAAATTAGAGCTAACATGCAGATTTTCTGATATCCACAAAATTAGCAATGACAGCAACTCTTTAAATGTAATTGGCCTCGCAATTACAAGCAAGCAAAATATACGAACCTGTAGAAACAGAATGTCTCCGGATCCGAATAGTGAATTGCTTCCTTTGCCTGCATGCTAGAGAGAGCCACTCAACCCACCCATGTACAAGGTAATGTCAGTAATCAGAATCACCAATTTCAATAATCACAATCAGTCATCAGCTGCAAAATGATCGCAAAGTCAGTGAAGCCGGCGAGCCCTGCTGGAGAAGCAGATTAATATCCTGTAGAGACTAATCAATGTTATGTGCTAGACTAACTTAATAACTACCAACTCAAGTAAAAAACATCAACTAATGCCTAGCCTCTTTTTCTTTCTTTCTTTCTTACCCCTTTTTCCGCCATTCGCTTGGAGGCAAGGGCTACGGCAGGGGAGGCTGAAGAGGGGGGTTCCCATAGGTACAAACCCTCCCTTCCCAGTTCAATAATTGCATAGAGGTTGTTTCAGTGTCTAAAACATGCAATGATTCTGTTTATCCACTCATAGATGTAAATTAAGAACCCAGGTCGGGCGAATTGTACTCTTGTAATCATGAATCACCATACCAGGAAAAGATCAAACAAAGCCTCTAGAAATACTAGAATATACCCCAGGGGTAAGACTTAAGAGGACACACAACCAAAGCACAAGGCTGCCACTTCAACTGCATACTAGCACACACTGGCATTTCCATTTTCCCCTGTGATCAAGTAACAGGCAATACCTGATCTTAAAATCCAAAATCTACACTTATCAGACTTATGGCTTTATTGAGACACATCTGTTCAATTATCTCCCGCAACAGAAATGTGCAACCAATCAACCTACAACTTCAAATTACTCAAGAAAAATGGCAGCTTTTGAGAGTCAGTAATGCAACACGGGAACAGATCCAGTTATCGTACATTGTCCATCCTTGTTGCAAACCAAATGTCAACTTCAATCTAAACTCTTTCTTTCTCTTTCGCTTTGTAGACTTTATTTTGGAGCAAAGATAATTTTATTAGTTTGGTTCAGAATCTATGCAGAAATTTCTTCCCTCAAACTCGTTCAAGCTTTCGGTCACAAACATTTTCTGCTCTATTTTCATACTTCTTACTGACACAGAGTGACTTTAGAGCTGAAGATACCACTTCTAGGCGCAGAGGATAGATTTGATCCGATGAGAAAAATCGAAGCAAAAAAGTGATTTAGATTGCAAACATCCATGAAACCAGCATACACACTAGATGCAAACATAAACAATGCAAAACCTTGCATGCCGAGGATGATTTATCATAGATGCCAATTTAGGGGCTCTTCCTGAGTATTAACAAAATGAAATGATGCAAAGCCAACCAACTTCACCCTCAGCATAAATATCATTTAACAATTAACATAGTCCTAGTTTGTAATTGTCTCTACTGCCATACCCGCGAGCAGATGACTAGATGGCATGTTCGTTGCTCCATTATCCCTTATGCTTCCCCCTTTCCCCGGAACAAAACACACCTTCAGAATGATGATCAACCTGCATATCAACATGAGAGCAACTATGGCAAACAGGTCAGCACAGGCTTGCAGTCTACCTAGACTGCTTATATGCATGAAAATAAGGATCAAGGGCTCCATGTACTCTCCCATTACAAGTACACGAGACCATATTGCAAACAATCGAGATATGTGGACAGAATCCCGGCTCCAACACAGAAAAAAGGAAGCAAATTGGTTTTTTTTTGGGGGGGGGGGGGTGTTTTCCCCTCATGAAGTAAACCAAATTCAACACAGCAAGATGTAATAATAAGACCCAGGACTCGAAGCTAAGGTCTCTTCAGAAAGATACTAAAATGGATTTCTCAAACATGAGCCAAATACCTTTCACCAAGCAGAAACCAGTGCAAATGAGAGTTAACAGAATACATGACCTTGAATCACCACGGTTGCACAACACAGAACACAAAGGAGGTGATGATGCATATTGCGCAAGAACATTGCAAAAACCCACTTCATAACAATCACATTCAAAGTCACAACAGCACAACACATCAGACAAGGGCAGCAAAGACAAGCCATCCCACTGGAAGCAAATGAAAGAAACACTGACCAACACAAATTCACAAGAGTGTCACCCAATTCCAACATAAACTAAGCTGAAGAGAAATGAATACGAAAACTGGACAAAGGCATAATTACCACAAAAACAGATGAATTACACTATCAGAATAGAAGCACAGTTTCTTACATCGTTAATTAACCACCTATTCAGTGAACAAACCAAAAGAGGTAACCAGCAATTACCACTCACAACCACATCTACCCCAAATTTCCCTAATTTCTACCTACATCCAGACAAACAAACATTTATAAAACGAAACAACACAGATCGAATCTTAAGCGCTGGTAAACTTAGTCACAGCCTTGGTGCCCTCAGACACAGCATGCTTAGCCAATTCACCAGGAAGAACAAGTCTCACAGCAGTCTGGATCTCGCGAGAAGTGATAGTAGGCTTCTTGTTGTAGCGAGCGAGTCTAGAAGATTCCTGAGCAAGCTTCTCGAAGATGTCGTTGATGAAGCTGTTCATGATGCTCATGGCCTTGCTGGAGATCCCGATGTCAGGGTGAACCTGCTTCAAGACCTTGAAGATGTAGATCTTGTAGGTCTCAATGCTCTTCTTCATCCTCTTCTTCTTCTTGTCTCCGGCGCCGGCGCCGGCTTCCTTCGGCAGCTTCTTTCCGGCCTTGGGCTTCTTCTCCGCCGGAGCCTTCTCGGCGGCGGCTTTCTTCTCCTCCGCTGGCTTCTCGGCGGCGGGCTTCTTCTCAGCTGGCTTCTTGTCTGCCTTTGGCGCCATCGGAGTGGGAAATTAAGGTCTGATGTGCGAGTTTGAGGCGGTGAAGAGAGAGAAAGGTCGAAATGGGCGATGTATTGACGATGGAAGGGAGAAAAGAATTGGGATCTATATTTATAGGATAGATAAATGTGATCTGATTGGGTGGTAACGCTGGGTGCGGATAGCTGAGCTGGCGTCATATGCGGCGTTGAATTCGTCCGCCTCACTGGAGATGTGATCGGACGGATGGTGTCGTTATTTCCGGTGATGGGTTTTCATTGTCGGATCGTTGACGTGGCAGTGAAGTTTGGCGAATCTGAAATTTTGATTGCTTCAATGTGACGCGGGAAAGAGGGAATATTTTGGCTCCCCATACTTCATTTTTACGAATTTGGCGTGAAATTTGAAAATTTAATTTAACCCGAGAATTTGGCTCCCATAATTTATTTTATTTTTCCTGTGTCCTAACGCCTGATAGTAGAGAAGTAGTAGATCGAGGATTGGAACATGATCACATGATTAATATTTCAGCTAATATATGAGCACTGGTATCTAATGTGTTAAATTGAGAGTATTATCACTATTATGTCTTTTTTAATTTTTTAAGCATGTCAATTATCCAAAAAAGGGAAGGCAGAGTGCAAAATTACTTTGTTATTATAAATCAATTTTTTTATAATTATTATAAACATTAATCACCATGGTTGGAAAAACTTTGAGCTTTTACATAAATTAGCACTAACTAAATATGATTTCATCAATTTTGGTTAGTGTAGTAAAAAAATTTGAGAGATGTTACAAAAAATAAATAAATAAATAAATAACATTGTTTTTTATAAAGATTTAAAAAAAGTTATTAGATTGCCCATTTTGCAAAAAATGACATGTTTACATTATATTATATGGTATGCGTCAAAAGCAGCTAGTTTAGATGTAAGAAAAATCCCTCTTCCATTCCAGAAGCATCAGTTCAATTTCAAATATTCGTATCTTCCTAACTTATGGGAATATGTGCAGAAATGTAACAAGACCTTAAATCTGAATTCTCATGGAGTATGGACTTGTTTGACTTTCTCTGATTCCTCCTCTATGTACATAGCCATGAAGCATCCTTGAACCAGGAGTCATGGAACTAGTATATGATCTTGGAGATATAGAAGATAGAATTGTGAAAAGCTAGTAAGTGACTATTGCATTGGAGTTCATCCCCCTTGGGGAGATGTTGGGATTCGAATCTTGCTCTTTATAAATCTTTGATCATGAAGTGATTGTAAAGGACTTAATGAAAATATCGGGCTTGGATTGCTAGTCACTTGGGAATGTCCCGCGTTATACACTTAATCATCTAAGCATATTCATGGTTTGTTGGGCTTTTTGTCCATCATTAAAAACAAAAAGTAACTGTTTTACTTCAAAATAATACAAACCAATTTCTACATAAATACATCTTTATTAAGATAGGTTGATTCAAGTGACTTAACACTTTTTTTTTAAGTAAGATCTCAAGTTCGAATTTTGTAAATAGTGAAAATTTGATATAAGAAAGTTCTACCTAATTATTAGGCAATAGTAGTCCAATTCTATTAACAGAAGTCCAAAAATATCAAACATTAATACATCTCATAAGATGGTCCAAACTCCACCCATCAATAAGAATACACCTAAAAATGGTTTGCTTATCTAGTTAGTATGCATACACAAGGATAGGACGAGAGTTGAACTGACTCACAGGTACAATGTGTCACGGCATCTTCTTTAAACTTACTGCTAAAATTGTGAGTCAAAATACTATGATGTGCAAACTCGGCAATCGACATATCGACGAAGTTAGTGTTTTGAAAAATGTGTCCCTTGACATGGAGTGAATTGCCATTTAACATACCTTCCAACCATTTCGAGTGGTTAAGATAGATAATATAAGGGTCAAAATAGAGGCATTGTTCAACAAAATGAAATATTGTAGAGGTCACCACTTACGCAGCAGATAAAGGATAATAATTATAATTCAACTATCTTTCTGATGATTGATCATCCAAATATAAAAGTAAAACAATCGCCGAAATCCCTGCATTCTGGGCCTTGTAACCCATAGATAATTTGATTTTTGAAGTGCACTTGTAGATTGTTCCATTATCTAATTCAAAATAGCTTGAGTGGGGAAACGGGTTGGGTCAGGTCGACCTATTTAATAAACGGGTCAATTTCGTGTCGCTGTTAAAAATAGCTTATCTTTGCCTTAAATTGAAAAATAACATGTTTTCATGCTAAACAGTCTAATCGTGTCTACTTCGGGTCGAAATCAGTTCGGTTCAGGTATCTCTCAGTAGGCTCGAGCTGGGTTCGGGTTTTTTTCACTGATTTTGGGCCATATTTGTGTCGTGTTATCATATCGGATCAGACATTCCCAACTCTGTAGCCATCTTCAAGGCGATTTCCGAGGCAGTATCTGCAATACCCGCTGCCTAGCACTAGGACGGATTAGACACAGATTGGGAGTCGCAAGTTTCATGCATATCAACCATCTTCCATTTAACACCAACCCCATACGCTCCTCAGGCTTGTATTGCGTGGACTCCTCAATCGAATGCTTCGAATTTGATGACTTAAGCCTCTTCTTTAATTGCTAGTGCTATCAATAGTTTCAGCAGCAAAGCAATGACTTTAACATCCAGCACGATTTAGGGTTAATTATAAAAAATGTCATGATCAAGATTAACCAAGACTGTCCGAAAACAGGGGCCTTCCGTATTGCTCCTAGTACTCCAGATGGAATCTCCTCAATGCTCATGAAACGGCAAGAACTCACAACCAACGAAACACGAAAAAACAGGATAACGGGAAATTCCAATTTCACACCAGACCAAAGTGGATTACCTAGCATGAATTGAGCTAAACACGCACATGCTCAAGACGAGTTCAGTACCCTTCATCGCAACTGATAGAATAAAATGTACCATCCACCCCACAAATGATACATACAAACACATCGATCCAGACGGTACCAACAGTTTAGAGTTCGGACAAATTAAATTCATGACAACAATATAAATGTGAACTTATATATATAGGAGCTAGATCAAACTCGGACAACATAAACAATAAAACATTCAACATCAACCATTGACGAACTATTAGAAGGCCACTTCCTCTTCCAAGTTAAAAAAGGGAGTGCATGAAAAAAGAAGCGTTCTCACTCCTCATAGCTAGCCTCTCCATCTCAGTTGGCTCGGCTGTTGAAAACATCGAGTCCCATCTCAGTTGGATCAGTAGCCTGCAGCTCCACCTGAATGCCATCCAATTCCCTCTTGAATCTGTCCTTCGAACTGGCGTAAATCATTTTGCTCCTTACCCTCGATGTATCGGGAGACCTTCACACAGCCATGCATGAACAACAGTCAAAGAAATGTTTGGGAAGCTATAAGAGGAGCAAAAGGCGATCAATAGCCAGTAAACACTAACACTACCATGCGATGAAGAAGATCCTGCTCTTCTGGCAATTCTCCTTGGTCACGAAATCAAAATCGTAAACAGCATAGCGGCATTCATCAGCAGGAAGACAAGCAGTGAAATCTTCATAAGTCTCAGCTGGCTCTCCAAGCTTTTCAACCACAACCTGCTTCGACTTCTCATCAATCTTGAAAACGATGAAGCGGTAAGTGCGCTTTGCTTTCAGCTCCAAGAATTTCAGCTTGCAGTCATCATGCACAGCCATTCCTGAAGCTGCATTGGCCTATAATATGTGCAGAAATATCAAGTTAACAGTAAGACGATATCCTCACTACCACAAAACTAACTGAAGACATTCAAACATGGCCAAGCCCACAATCCAGAATATCAGAATTGTAACCACTAACGAACAAACATGCCCAAGCTCACAGTGCAGAAGTTCAAAGTCGTAAAGACTAACAAACTCATAGACAGGCCATTACCAGAGTTTATAAACATTGAAGATTTGGAACTTTGGTGAGCTGAGATCAACCAAGCACTGTGTGGCTGGGCAAGGTAGCACCCAAAAACTATCAAACAATGGGCTGATGTAACCCTATTGGTTTTCCTGAAGCCACCCACATTAAGTCTTCAACATGTAAACTCCAAGTGGTTCTACACTGTACCCAGTTTAACTCTAAGACACAAGCACTACAGCAGAAGAACCACCAATTTCGTCCTCCATAATTAATTATGGTAGAAAGCAAACCATAAACACAGACCAATACCATGTCTTAAAATTTGAGACTGTAAAAAATACGCACATCACAGTCAATCTTCCTACATCTATCATGTTTCTGAGTCAAAATCTAAACACATCACAGTTCTCTATGTATCAATCAGAAGAAACCAAAAGCATCAAGGGCTGGATCACATGATCACGAATGTCCAGAAACTAAATTAGCAAGTAGCAACTAGACCAGTAACTTGAATCCACAGAGAAATGCACCACCCAATGCATAGCATCTGATCCAGATGGACTGGCCCCGCTCTGAGTTGCAATACTTGAAGATAAACCAGCGATAGGCTAGAGATGGAGTGAGTTCCTAGCCCAAAATGCCACCATGGTTTCATATATTTTCTAGAATGCCACCACCATTATATGTTTCCCTGAATCCACTGTGTTAAATATGTTTGTCCGAATACCACTACATGACTCATTAACCTCCTATAACAGGTAATTTTTGAATCGTAATTTTTTTGTTTAAAAAATATTTTGACATAAAAAGAAAATGCTCAAAAGAAAGAAAAAAATGGATAAAAGTTTTATTGAAAAAGAAACTGATTAATATTGGAATATTAGATAAGTATCACAATGATCAAAACAAGGGAAAATGGATAAAAATTTCATAAAAGAAAAATAAGTTTATTAGACAAGTATTTATTAATACTAGAATATTAAAATATTAGACAAGTATTTATTTCAACACAAAAACAATAATGGGAAAAAAACTTCAATCTTCTCCCTACCCCAGGCCTCAAAACATCTACTGCCCAAATCAGCCTCCCTCACCACCAAGGCGCCAACCACCTCGGAGCACCAACCATCCACTGTCACTGCACCGCGCCCACCAATGTATTGCAGCACCTTCTCTCCTCTCCACTTACCAAATCAGGCACGCCCTTATCCCCCCCCGGGAGGGGGGGGCCCAGGGGGAGGTCTCTATCCTCCACTCTCACTTGCCTAGTAGCACTGGCAGTTAGAAAAAGGAGACAGTGAAGAGGAAAGAGAGATTCTGGTGATGCCAAGGCCCGATTTGGGGCAGAGGAGAACAGAGAAGGCAGCAAGAACAGGATTTCCTAGCCTCGCATGGCAGCTGTGATGGTGGGGGGGAGAAAAACAGGGCGTAGACAAAAAGGCAACAGGAATGAGTCCTTCGAGCAGAGGCCATCTGAGGCTGAAACCGCGCATTGCATTGGCAAAGGTGGAGGTGGTGGTTCGAAGGCTAGTGTTATGGGTGGCGTTGGTTTGGATGAGAAGTCTTATTGATATTGTCGTTGTTGATGGTTGTATTGGATGGCTATTGTTATGGGTGGGGTTGGTTTGGATGGGAAGTGTTGACATTCTTGTTGTTGATGGCTAGGGTAGCGGGTGAGGTTGGTTTCAATGGTGAAGCGGTGGTGCTGGCATTGTCATGGTGGCTGCTATTGGTGGTGATAATGGTATTTTCACTATTTTGTCTAATTTTATTCTTTTTAAAAATTTTTAGAAGTTCCTTTCAATTAATTATTTTTTTAACCAAACAAAGTCTAAAAATTAGCTGCTATGTCAAGTTAACAAGTCATGAAATGGCATTTGGGCAAAAATTACTAAACACAGCGGCACTCAGAGGGGGGGAAGGTAACATAATGGCATTCCCCCCCCCTCCCAAAAAAAACAATGAAACACATTGAAATATTGAACTAGGCACTGAAGATGGAGGAGACAAAGCAAGCAATGGTAAACATACATGAACATTAGAATTAAGAAAGCATCAAACAAGTATGATATGGTACGAGAAGATTAGAAGCAATTGAAGCATATAAAACTAATTGATGAGAACAAGGGCATAGGAAACAATTCAAGAAAGCCAAACATGTGGAAAATAAGCAGCGTAATAACAATAGCAACTAGTACAGGAACCAAACCTGAACTATGCATCTCATTTTAATGCTATGAAACAAATATGTGCCAGAAATTCACGGAAGGTAACTATACACCACTTATGATCGAACATCATTCATGATTGAAGACCCTGGGACAAATCGCAATTAAAGCTGTCGATTTGGCTTTAGATGTTTGCATGAAGTTCTAGATGGTATAAGCCGAAAGTTGGAACTTTATTCAAGCAAGATCCACTATGAAGTGATTAGCTAGCCACACTGCCACAAATAGTGGCACCCAAAAACCATCATACAATCAGTTGATAAGCACATTTAATATCCACATGAAGCCTGCCACATTATATCCTCAACATTTAGGTTTCAAGTAATTCTAGAACGCAGATGGGTAACCTGTATGCAGCATCAAACAATCAATTGGCGAGCGGAAACTACATCATTTAGCATCAACAGGTGCCTAGGTTTACAAAGCAGGATTACACCTCAAAGCAACCCACCCATGACCCAGACGCACACCCTTCCTTCCCAGCCAGATACTAAGTTCTCAGTCTTCGGAAAAATAGAACATCTCTAGCCCAAAGTGTTGCAGAAGTGCAACTTTTTCCCAATATGAACCTACTCCCCAGCCTTAGATCTAACCGCGCAACAATTGTGCATGTAAACTCTACGAAACCAAAACTAGCGATTGTAGATCATATGGTCATTGCAGTACCCATTATTCAATGTTCCCAAACCAATAGTACATAAAGCTTAATGCATTTAAATATCATCTTAAGCAGCAGCTTGCACGAGTCTCCTGATACACGACCTGTCACTCATCTGAAACACCATTTAGCGACAGGCAAGCTCAAAATCATTGATTCATCAGGCAAGGGTTGCTAATTTGGCCCAATAGGTACAAATTTTCAAGTAATATTTCCCAGACGAAGAAGTAAACCAACAATTACAGGATCATCAAAGTTAACCTAGCTCACACAATTGAATTGAGCAAATGAGCCTAAATAGATAAATTGCACAAAATTTCGAACTCAAGCACAACATCAAATCAAATCCAATCCACCGTATGAAAACAAGAATTTTGAAGATGAATTTCAAACAACCAGCCAAATAATCGAAAAAATGGACAACCAAAAGTTGAAGATGGATAAAAGCAGATCCACGCACCACATGTGCTGAAATTTCCCAAAATGGATACTGAAATTCGAGTAGAAAATTCAAAGAGTACCCATTTCACACAGATGATTCAGTCAATCACAGATCAAGCGCCAAAACACCCAAAAATCCAAGCTAAGTAATAATAGCAAATAATCAAAAGCAATGAATATCAATCAACAGCGAAAAATAAGCAGGTGGAGAGAGAGAAAGATGAGAGAATTACCATGGTGTGAGACCGATGGATTGATCGGAGATGACGGTGTGATGCGGGATCAGAGGAGAGAGAATCTAGGGAAAGAGGAGAGAGAAAGCTGGGTAGGAGAACTGCGTAGAAGCCAAGTCCGATGAGGTGTCTTTTTTAGCGGCTTGTGGCTTTGCGTGCGGGTGCGGGTGCGGGCGCGGGTGCGGGTGTGGGTGTCTATAGTGAGAGCCCAATATCAGTGGCTATTAAAGGCCCCCCCTCTCTTTCTTCCCTGTGCCTTAAAAAACAAAAAGGATTAGTTTGTAATATTTTTTGTGGGGCGCTGTTTCCAAGAAAAAATGCAGTCCACTATTCTTATATTGGTTGAAGTCCGCTATTCTTATATTAATTTTTTTTAAAATTTTTTGATTCATAATCTTCACTATTCAAATATAAGGCTCACCACTATACCTCAACAAATAAAACAATATTCATGAACCCACTTTATAATACAAAACTTTATTTTTTGAATCAAGGAGAAACTAATGAAAAATATTTTAATAAATAAAATAACCTCGTGAGCTTACTTCCAGTCCCGAGTCTCCCTGCGAGTTGCACGTCACAAGGCACCCACTGCAGCCTCCCACCCACCTCACTCCGCTTCTCTCTCCTATTGTTCCCCTCGTGAGGCCACCGTTGGAGATGGCCTAATGCAAAGGGCATGAGTGTATGACCGAATACATAGTTGTATGCTCTTACAAAAAAACAAGGTCAATTAACCCAACCTTTTTTTTTTTTGGTATGTTGGGTATCACATTAAAAATAGAAATATTATAGATAACGTTTTCGTGCTTTAAACACTAATCTATCTGCTGTTTGAAACTAAAACATTGCTCAACTATTAGCGAAGCGGTGAAATGCTTCAGCATGTAATGTACTTGTTTAATAGTCAAAATATACAAGTGACAACAACCATATAAGCGTAATAGGTGTTCTATTTGGTATTTTTGTACTTTTGGAAGAGGGATAGTTGGTACAAATTACGGAGATAAGGATAATTTTTATAAATTCTCATCGATAAAACAACTCTCAGCGTGGTTTATGCGGGTTGTGAAGATACGTATAGAGGCAATGTTACTCTTCGACATATTTATACAGACAATGAGATCAATTTAAAGGAATCCACATTAAAAAATTGTTCTTAGAATACTTTGTTGAGATTAAATCTTTTGAAATAAATTCAAATTGTTGTAAATCATTAACATGACTAATTAAATTGTTTTTTTAAAATACAAAACAGTATTAAATGAACTATCTCTAAATTGGATCTATAATCCAAAAAAATATCTTCATACCATTCGTCGTCATTCTTGATTTTGAGCAATTTTCATTCAAGTTCAATTAAATATCACCTAATAGTTTAAACAAACTAACAAGTTAGTAGTTTGGAACATCCATGCTTAATAAACAAGGTACGAATGAGCTTTATATTAGTGTTTTTTTTTTTTTTTTT
>NCQV01093634.1:0-15846 GCA_002740545.1 Lophocereus schottii | reverse complement strand
CAAACTTCAATATATTAAAACATAAGCAAAAATGAGGATAAAACAAACAATAAACATCACTTGACCAAGTAGCTTGCATGAACAAGTTGAAACCCTAACCCTAGCTTCATCTCCACCTTAATCGATCAACAAGATGATTCTTAATACCTCAAAAACAGAATGATCCATCACTAAAACAACCATAATAAGAACCAAAAATCAACAAGATCAAGAATCAAAACAAAAATCAGCATAGGGGTGAAAGAACACTCATTTTGTGCTTGAAAAAGTGGTGGAAGTGATGCTTGATGTCTATGGAAGTGCAAGAGGTGTTTGGGGGTGGTGAGTGGGGGATGTTTTGTGGTTGTTTGGTGGCTGAAAATGGTGATGGAGCTGCTGTCTTGGTGTGGACGTGTGGAAGAGAGAAGGAGGAGAGAAAATAAGAGAGAGAAAGTGCCTTGAAAGCTTGGTTGAAAATGAAACAAAAATGAAAATTTTACAATTTATATTTGCATATTTACTTGGTTGCAAATTAAAGTAGAAAAGTCAAAAATATCATGCTTGATTAAGGCTTAATTAAGTGGGTTTAGCTAAACAAATACAGATCAAGCCTTGTTGCGTCACAAACGGCCCTAAACGGGCTTGGGTTTAGAGAAAGAACTGAAACCGAGTGCGTTTGTGAAAATTTTTTTTTCCAATGTTTGAGATTAAATAATTTTAGTGTCATGAAAAAGAACTAAATCGTTAAATTCGTAAAATATCAAGGCCTAAATCGATTTAAAACAAAACCCATGAATTGCAAAGTGAGGGCCTAGTTAGAAATGTCCAAATGGAAATAACAAAAACAGATGATGTAAATGAAATGAAATTAATCCTTTGGATTAATGAAATGAAATGAATAACATAATTTAGGGTTGGACTATTACAGATATCAGGGCAAGCTTGAGACTTTCTTGATGGGATATAGAGTATGGAGAGTGGAGTTAAAAGCCTGAGAAAGTTGGTTAGTAAGGATGATTATAACGTCAGTAGAGATTTGTGACAATATTAATGCCTGCTTATCTCTGACATATTCCACTTGTATATACTTCTTTGTCAGATGGATCCACAAAATGTGTCTATAGTTTGATCTTAAGCATTAGATTCGAGGGTGATGTTGAACAACAAGTTAAATGTGTTCCAATGCATTTAGGTATCTATGGTCATATGACCCACCCACCTGAATGGTATGACATCCTTTTAGCTGGAATTGTTTATTTTTGGGATGTAAACCCTTGTACTATGGGCGTGTGACCCGTAGAGTTGTGGTCTCCGGTGTGTAGCCATTGAGTTTGATTTGATATCATTTTGTACTTCTATTCAATACAAGAGATGTGATGTAAGGCTTTAAGCATGGACAATGGTCAGTTTGCAAGTGAAACTCTGTGCGTATCGCCCCAAGAATTTAAAAATCACTAACACTGCTAGCCCTAAGGTTGGAGGCTATTACAAATATGTCCTATGAAAGGCCCTTGACTCATTTTGAGGTTAAATGCATAAGGAAAATCACTAACACTGACTTTTATCCATGATCAACATGATTTATGCACGGGTTTCCTATCCTGAATTTAAAGTTAGGGAGATATCTTTTGTTGCTAAAAATTAAGCGTAGAAATAAAAAGCCGCAAGCATACGACTGACATCGTAGTACTTGAGCGTCGAATCCTCGAGGACAACGTGAGAATTTAGGTCATTTATAACGAAATGATTTAACTAATTATCCTAATGTGGTCTACACTAAACCGAATTAAGTTTTTCAAGGAAAACATAAATGTTCACTTAAACTAAATAAGTAAAATGAACTAAATCTAGCATTTGACTCATTGTAAGCTTATTAAAGAAACTATGCATTCAACATCATTCAGCTAACCGGTAAGCTAACAATCACCATTATCATCAACATTATCATCATTAAGCTACTAAATCTGGAACAATCTAAAACAGCCTACAATCAAAGCAACTAAACAACCCATCATCATGTTCAAACCTAGCTCAACCAACTAGAAAACTCAACCATTAAGCGAACCTAATAACTGAACCTAATGCAACTGATAACAAAACTAACTCAAACCAAGCTAATCAATGAAATGGAGAACCAACAATTCAGCATGATAATCAAGCCTACAATATTAATAACCATCGGAAGCATATCACTAACCTTTATCACCAGCAGATTAGCATTACCACTAACAATTTCACAAGCTAAGAAAAATAGGGCACGAGAAAGCATGAACGCAGGACAAGAACAGGGTAAGCATGAAAACATAGGCCAAGAGTAGGGCTCGAAACCAAGCAAGTGAATCAAGAAAAGCAATGGTAAACAGAATGAAGGCAAATGAATGCTCACAACGACACTGCAACCAACTTCAAACGCACAAGCAATCCCAAAGCAACTCATCGAACCTAGGTGAACTAATCGAACCAAAAGCGGGGGGAAATTCGAACTACAACCTACCCAGCACTGAGTCAGGCTTCCTCGCTTGCAGCTCGGCCACTCAACAATGGCGGTGTTGCCATTAACGACGAAACCAAAGCAGAATAGAGCGAATAAGGAAGGGGGAATCCACATCCGAAAATTTGCAAAAATCAAACCAATATCGAATATTACTACTATAAATTCAAAAGTATAGCAAATTACAAGAAATTGAAGGCCGAAAATGAAAGAAAATCGAAACCCTAAAACTTGAAATAACCCTAAATTTCGAACGATGAAGATGAAAACGAAATCAAATAAACCTAAACCTAAAACAGAATTAAAACCTAAGCTAGAACCTAAAATTACCTACTTCCTCTTCAATGGCGTCTGCGACTCGATAAATACCCGAACGCTTCTCAATCCTTCACCGTCGATTTGGGGGTTGTCGTGGATGGTGTGGATGGCAGACACGACGGTGGTGTCATGGCGGTGGCAGCGTGAATGGTGGGATGGAGGTTTGAGGAGAGAGAAAGGGAAGAGAGAGAGGCGAGATGGTGAGGTATGGAGATGGTGGAAGGGCTTAGGGTTCTGGGGTTATCTGGGCTGGGGACGAAGCAACGAGGTGGAGAGAGAAAATGAAGNGGAGGGGATTTTAGTTCAGCTGAATTGGTTTTTTCTAGGAAAAGGAGGCGAACCGGACTGGGTTTATTGTGAGTCAGTCCGATTTTTCTTTAACTGGGCCGGTTCACTGCAATTTAGACTGGTTCATGGAAATTTTGGACCGATTCTTCAATTTCTAACATTTTCCACTATTTTTCTCGCATTTGTGGCCATTTTTCTGAAATTATTCAAAACCTGCAAAATAAAATAAAATCAAATAAAAACCTTAAAAATACAATAAAAACGAGCATAAAATTAGTGTAAAAGTTCGTTAAAAATGTCTCATTTTTGGTGCGAGCATCTTTCATATGAGATAAGGTTCAAGTGGATTAGGGGTCACTTGATTATTCAAAACTGCTTGACATGTCAAAGTCTGCAAATTGGGCAGAATCCTAATGTACAAGATCTGGGTTTAGTCCACTTGCAGCCTATGCATTCGACCAAATAGAGATGTTTTAGTTGGCTTATGTCGAAGTACAAAAAGCAAGCTTTCCAATTACCCATATTGCAGCACATTTGGAGACTAGTGGTTAATGAAATTTACCTTCGAAGTCTGATAGTACAGACTGTTCAAGTGAGTGGATACATACAACTATGAGCTTATATTTCCTCATATTATGGGTGTCATTTTATGCATTTCTTAGATCCAAGTGACAATTACTTAAATATGCGTCACTGATTACAGATATTTTCTTCTGTAACCCAAGAATTTCATCTAAGCGAGCTATATGGGGGTTCTTAATGTAGCATCCCCTGAATTGTAGAATTTTGGAGGCTTATTCAATTAAACATAAGTTTTGAAACCATTGACTACCAACGATTCCATACAAGAGAAACCAATGACACTTTAGAGAAACATTTGGCCTCAATCCACTACAATCTAAGACTTGCTTGAATTGCCCAGACTCTTGCAAGCAGTCCATTGAGTCCACCTCAACTTGTGAAGTAGACATTACTCTTGAAAATATTTCACTGTATTTTCTGATAACATACCATCTACCATTGTTCTTATTGGATTATCAACTATTGGATACTCCTCACTTTGACCAGGGGCTCCATCTTTTTGTCTTCATGGCATCTTCCCATCCAGTTGCAATCATCATTCACTCTTATGTTACATCTTCTTTAGTTCTGGTCGCCTTTTCCTATTTTTAAGAGCGTAATTGCTGCTAGTAGCTGGATTATGATTGGGCTGCCCCTATGTCAATAGATGATAATTTTATAGCACGCTTAAATAGAAAGTACAACTTAACTACGCTTTGTATAAAGGTTGTTTATTATTAACTTATGGAATCCATTGCTAAGGGAAACGCGATGTGTCTGCCTTTTTGGCTAATTCAATCTAAGTTTCCTATGGAAGATCATTTGCATAAAGTTTAAGTTTGATAATCAAAATCTTTTCCTTGCATTTGGATTGCATCAGTGAAAAATTTTGATGGGTTACTGCCCATTGAAAAAATGTTTTCAGTTGATTCATACTAAAGAACTCTAGAGTGGAAAGTATGACCCAGTGGAATCTTAAGAATGAATTCTAGAATGGAGAAATTTTTCACTGTAGTAGAGGTTCCAGGGGATAAAAAGGTGAGCATTGAAACATTTTATCTAACGGGTGAAACTGATATTTCGTTGAACACTCTTAAGAATAGGCTCTTAGGGCACGACTTCATTTAGAGCAGATTAGTGAAAGAACTAATTACACCGCTCCAGATTGCTAAGTAGGAACTAACAAATGTACCTGGTGTGGTAGCCCAGAGCACCTCATCACTGCCTGCTCCCGAAAACTGAAGGTTGTAGGTAAGGGCTCTCGCTTTCAAGGCCTGTAGCTATAGGAAGGGCTTATGTGTTGGGCAAGAAGGATACTGCCACCTCTGGTGCGGTAGTTGCTAGAACTCTCCTTTAATTTTGAAGCCAATTTGTGTATTGATTGGTTTAGCTGCCATTCATTCATTTATATTCACACGATATGCCATGCAACTGAACCTTGAGAATAAGGAGGCATAAACCAATTATGGAATCAAGTTATCCAACGACTCTAGAGTTGAATGTTCTCCATCTCATAAATTTATTTCAATTACTATTCGTAAGATAGTTTGCCTAGAATTCTGATTCAATTTAACTGGTCAGACTTTAATATCACTTTGGAAATGAGCTGGTTGTGTACTTATGGGGTCAAGATAGGTTGTGATGGCCCTAAGGTTTTTTCAAGAGAAGAACAAGGGAGAGAAATATGTTTCATGATCAACGAGAGCAAAAACCTATTTCTTTAAATTCTGTAATGCAAACAAGTGAGCTCTTATATCAAGGATATATTGTGCATTGGTGTCATACTATTAACATTCAACCTAAGGAAGAAAAAGTAAAAGACATCCCTATAGTTTGTGAGTTCAGAGAAGTTTTTCGAAAAAGTTACCGGGACTGCTCCGCCAAGAGAAATGGATTATGAGATTGAATTCATCCCTGGTGCCTAATCTATCTTAAAAACCTCATATCATATGGCCCCAACTGAGCTTAAGGAACTACAGATTCGGCTAGATGAGTTGTTACAGATGGGCTTTATTAGGCCAAGTGTATCACCATGGGGTGCCTCAGTGTTGATTGTAAAGAACAGGAATGGAACCTTGAGGTTATGTATTGATTTCAAAAACCTGAATAAGATCACCATCAAAACCACATACCCATTGCCCCAAGTCGATGACTTATTTAATCAACTGTAGGGAGCAGGAGTCTGATCTAAGATTTATTTGAGGTCAGGGTGCCATCAACTTAGCATTATATCTGAATACATTACCAAAACCACACTACAGACCATGCATGGATCATGATGAATTCACTGTGATGCTTTTTGGCCTAATCAATGGCCCCGCGGCCTTTATGGATCTTATGAATAGAGTTTCAAACCATATCTAGACAGATGGTGGTGTATATAAAAGATGTCTGAAAATGCTCCAAGGACAGAGATGAGTACACTATTTATTTGAGGACGACGTTATAGACCTTAAAGGAATATCAATTACATAGCAAATACAAGAAGTATGAGTATTGTTAGACGCAATGGTATTTTTGGAACATATGGTTTCAAAAGGAAGAGATTAAGGTTGATTTGCAAAAGGTGAAAGCAGTTACAAAGTGCCTAACACCCACCAATGCACTGAGACTAGAAACTTTTGAGTTTAGTATATATTATCAAGTTTCGGGAAGGATTTGTCAAATATTGTCCTTCCAGACCAATTTGTTGAAGAAAGTTTTAAAGTTAGCAAGAAGTTAAACTGGTCACTTATGCCTCCCAACAACTGAAACCTTATGAGAAGGATTATCTTACCCATGATTTGGAGTTAGCAGTTGTAGCTTTTACACGAAAAAAAATTTGGAGACATTACTTATATGGGATACCATGCAGATTTATACTGATCATCAAAGTTTGAAGTACATCTTCACTCAGAATGAGCTCAATCTGAGACAAAGACATTGATTAAAATTGCTTAAAGTTGACCACTTGCAGATCCAATGTCAATTAAAAAAGAGAAATATTATGATAGGTGCCCTGCATAGGAAGGCATAACATACCTTGAACACTATAGTAACTACTTAACTGAATTTCTTTAGAGAACTTGAGGACTTGGACATTCAATTAGTGTCGCACAGGAAGGCGAATGTTCAAATGCCACACTTACCTTACAGTCCTCCATAATGAAGGAAATTAGAGTGAATCAGGATGATGATCCTAGGCTCCAAAGAATAAAGAAAAACCTTGAGAAAGAGATTCAATTTCAATGGACTTTGTTTTGGAATTCCTTCAGATGCAGTGCCTGATAGAGATCAGAGGTTTCAAGCCTATTTTGGCAAACACTTCAAAGACCCTTTGGAACTAGATTGAACTTTAGCAGTTCTTATCATCTTGAAACACATGGGCAAGCGTCTAAAAAAATCAATAGATCCAACTCTTCTAAGTTGGAGCCTTTAGTACTTCATGACCTATGACCAATATTTGCATTTGAAGAAAGTATGGAACTCCCAGTGGTTAACGTTGTGATAGCACTAGTAGAGAATCCTACATGAAACATCAGGATAAAATGACAGCTGACATTGACAACGAAATCATCTTTTGAGTCATGAAGATCTTCTTCAGCATTCAATAAAGCGGCGTATCTCAGAAGACTCTTGAAAGCATACGATTAAAACTGACAGAAAAGCCATGTTGATAAAAGGAGATTCCTGAAATTTCCAGTATATGATAAAGTTTTTTAGAAAGTCTCACCAACTAAGGGTGTACAGAGGTTGCACTGCTACCTAAATTGAGGTCAAGGTCTTTTAGTCCATATTAGTTCATTGAAAGGTCGAATTCCATAACTTATCTACCAGATCTGCCTATATAACTCAAACATGTGCATAATATGTTCTGGGTTCCTTACCTTACAACTCATGTAGTACATTTCAGATCTTGACCATGCTGTCATAATTAAATCCATTACAATCATTGAGGGTCTTGTGTTTCAAGAGCATCCAATTCAAATATTGGATCACAGGATTAAGTAGTTAAGTATCAAGGGGATACCTTAAATTAAATTTCCATGGACAAATCATACCTCCCCGGAAGCTACTTGAGAAATTGAGCAAGAAGCAAAAGCCAAGTACTCTTATTTATCTGAAATCACCTTACATGATAGTCAAAATTCATAAATTTTAAGGACGAAACTCTTTAAGGGGGGAAGGCTGTAATAGCCCGACACTAAATCATGTTTATTTATTTAATTAAGTCATGTTATTTATTTTTCACGTTTATTTATCTCATTTAATTATCCCCGTTGGGGAAATTAATTTTGGGCCCCATTTTACAATTTGAGTTTTATTTACCGGATAATTTCGGAAAAATTAATAGTAGGCCTCAATATTTATGATTTAAAAGATTAAATTATTTTTCATGGCATCACATTTAATCTCGAGCGTTGGAAAAAAAATTTTTTCAAGCGCACTCGATTTGGGCTAGTTGTCGAACCCGAGCCCCTTTAAGGCCAATTTTGGCCCACTGAGACTCGACTCTATTTATTTGCCTAATTACCGTTAATTAGGCCTAATCTCTACTTAGCAAAAGTAGCTTTTGAAGATTAATTTTCAGCCAAGTATTTACTTACATAAGCTTTTATTTTGCACCAAGTAAATGCAAGTCAATTTTTCTCTCTAGTTCTCTGCTCCTTCTCTCTAACCACAGTAGCAACCCCTCCTAGCCCTATTATGGTGCTTTCCAGCCACTTTTAGGGCACTCACCGGCAAGGATTTCAATCCCCAATGACCTCCCTTCATTAGCTAACATCTCCCCATCCTCAAAATCACCAAACCTTATCTCCACCTCCATTTTTTTACAGATCAAAGCAAGTAGCGTTATCTTGTTCTTTGGATTTTTGGTTTTTGCTTCTTGTTTTGGTTGTTTTAATGGTGGATTATGTTGTTTTGATTGAATTAATAATTATTTTGGTGATGGATCATTGTGGAGTTGAAGTTGGATCACGTTAGAGTTAGGGTCACATCTATTCATGCAAGCATCACGTTAAAGAGTTAGACTTTGATTGTTTTATCCATAATTTTGATCATCTTTTAATCTATTGAAGTTTATTATAATGTTTATGGTGTTTTGAAATGATGGAAGTTAGTTCAAATAGGCTTTAAGTTAGGGTTTTGTCCAAGAATGCATGGTTTGAACCAAGCTAGTATTAAACTTGAAGTATGTGAATATGTGACCACAAAATGGGCTTTATTGGATATGAATTTGAAGTCAAATTGAGTGTGGTCTTTTTGTATCATGTTGGGATGGACCAAAGTATGCCTTCATGCTTTTAAGGAATGATTTACATTGAGGACTGGTATGAAAAGTGAGGGAACAAGCTCAAACAGTGAGGCTAGAATTTTCAGAAAAACATGACAACCTTTGGGAGAAACCTAGTACTAATTGGCACATCAAAAATTCATGATTTTTGGTGTAGTGATGGCTTGATGAGTTAGCTTTCAATATGCTCTAGAATTACTCAATTTCAAGTGGCGTGGACAAAGTTATGATTAATTTACTGAGGACTGCATAGAATACGTTAAAACTGGGAGTAGTTTTAAGCAGTGGACTTCGTGAAAAAATTGGCATTGATTGGCTTATAAAAAATTTGTATTTTTGGTGCGTGGATAGAACAATGTATTATCTTTCACATGCATTTTGAATCGCCTTAATCCGAGTTATGTGGAAACATGTATGGTCGTTTTGCTACGACAGCGCAGATTGAACTAAAATTATGCATGTCTATGTTCTACCCTAAGTTTAGAGTCCTTACTACGTGAATCATGCTTTGTGTGGACATTATAAGCTTTTCATGTTGGCGTTTTATATCTCAATTGGAGGTTGGGTGCGAAATATATGAATTTTCTAAAGCAAACCATCAAACGGTATTATGTGAAGAAAGAAATCAGTACTTAACGAATCAAACTGAGGCTATTTGAGCCTTATGAACCTCACAACACCCCTTATGGCGTTAAATATTCTATTATCCATTTCAGAAACATTAGAAAACCCATATTTCATTTATTTCAATTGAAATCTTTTCATTATTAGCTCAATTATTCCAATGTGATCTATTTTGTTTCAGTTTGTGGTATTTCAAGTTCCATAACCCTAACTGATTTATTTTTCAGATCATCTTAGTTTAACTTGCCTTATATTGAATTATTGGAATTGCAAAATCTTTTTTTAATTAATTAATTCCTATTAAAGTTGTAAATTATATCAGTGAACATAGTTTACTCACTATATTTATTTATAATGACATCTCTTAAATAGAAATGGGCGTAGTATTTCATTTTTCAGTGTGCATATGTATCATCAAGTAAAATTACATTTTAAAGATTTCAGGTACATCCATTGCCTATATCTTTAGAAATCAGGGTGTATTTATCAACGTCATCATGTTTTGATAAGTACATCAACGAAGTACTTTACACAGTAATTTACCAGTTAATTAGTGACCCCGTTAGTTATCATCTATAGGGCATTCGCCCTTTAGTTACCCGCGCGGCTTTAGGCCAGGTCCCCGATCGGCTTGGCAGGTGTACACTTATCCATTGATCATGACAGAATCAAGGGGTTCACTATCAGATATTAATTAGCAATGCAGTTTTATATTCATCTCATTCCCTGTTTTGAACTTAAATGAATTGTAAAGCGGGCCCAATTAGTGTTTCAATGATCATTGAACAATTTAGGAGTTCATATACTGAGCTTCGGCTCACAGTTCGAAACGTTTTTCATGGTTTTGTTAGGCAAACGCTCAGAGAATCGTCTTCATGCTAGTGAACTAGCGGAAGAGAATAAGTTGACCAAGGGAATCTGGATGGATCAATGCTGATACAGTGTATGCATATTTTTGGAGTTGTATAATGACATCTCATTGGATAGAGATACAAATTACATGGTGAATTATTTTTACTATAGTGTAAAAATCTTATGTTGGTTAACAGTTGATTGTATTTGGATTGAAGCTATGCTTAACTATTTTATTTATAGCACTCACGTTTCAGGCCTTGTCATTTTTGGACAGCAGTAACGCCCATATCAGTGGATTTATCATATTACAAGTGAGTGATTTATTAAGGAGAACATAAACAGTGAAGCTGTTTAATTTTGGGGCGTTACACGACCCCTAGAGCCTGGAGCGTTACCCTTTCTTAACTTTCCATTTACATTCCGGGGTGAAATGGACAAAGCTTTTTCCAAAACTGACCGTTTCCAGGCTAAAAGCGTTGCAATAAACCCCTACAGATCAACGGAAGCATAAAACATTTTAAGAGAAGCTTAATGGCCACACACCAGAGTTCATAACTCAACGTGCAACTGGCTCGGAGTACATCAAACAAAATAGTTCATTAATACAGGAAACGTGAAAATTACAACTCAACGGTTCACACAATCAGAGTACTGGGGTTTACATCCCAAAATGTAGCCGATTTCAACTAAAAAGACAGTTGATTAATAAGATGGTTGACACACATGGTGGTACAGATTGACTCATAAATTGAATACACTACATGAACTAGAATACTTGTTTACAAACGTTTACAATTCTAGGAATACTTTACCTGAATTCATTAAACAGGTAAGATCCTTTCAAATTGGCACACACGACACCTAGCAAGCAAGAATAGAATCCATCTTGGCATAAGTGACTTGGCTCCTACTGTTCATGATACAGACTTGAGGAAAAAGGGGAAACAGTAATGGAATGAGAACCCACATGCTCAGTGAGTGTTCCGCTAACCCTTAAAACCAAAACTATTGTAGGCAATAATACTCATAATAGTCATATACTATGTACTCATACTTTACTGTCATATTAGGTATTCATAAATTCATAAGGAAGGATCACTATCCATAATTTCATTTTAGCCGTTAAACTCCTTTTTAGGCCCCTGAATGACTAAATTCCTTTACTAATAGGCAGTCAAACACTTCAACAAGCGACGAGGCTAAGTACAAAACTTTCTTTCATAGATTATGTGATATAATTCGTGATTTGTGCTTTGTCTATCTAATTCACTCATATGAGATGTTAAACATATGAAGCAAAGATTTTGCCACAAACTTTCATTAGCTAAACATGCACATTCAAACTCATATGCTTGATGCATTACAAGGGTATGGCCATATTGCACTTGGAATTTCATTTGTACTGCACTTATATTCTTACTCACATGATGTGCACGAAAATATTTCTTTTCTTTTTCTGAAAACACTTTACTTAGCCTATCTGGTCTCATAAGAACTCTTTTCTTAGCCTCCTTAGGCTCATATTCTTAAAAGAACCTCTTTCATATTGGTCTCATAATGGCCCTTAAAAACTTTGTTTCTGAAATACTTAAAAAGTTGAAATGACAACTGCTTTTCTTACTTATTAGGAAATTACTCTGGGCATAAGATCAACATAAAGTACTGGTTGGGAGAGATATGCACTCAATCCCAGTGAGATTAACTCACACTAAGCTCTTACTCCCGGGATGACAATTACCTTTTGGACCTTAACCTTCATCAGGGTCTCCATGGATGACTCCCTAGGCGAGGGATTCCCCCGTTTAAGCAGGTTCACTCACGTCTATTGTCCCTAGCCATTTAAAGCATCTGGTGATAACGACTAATAAGTTTACTGCCTTTCACAGCGAAACCCTTTTTCATACAACACACTCTCTTTTTATTTAAATTCTTTAGGGAATCCCCCGTTCAAGCGAGTTCACTCCCAAAACTATATTTGCATAGTTAAAATAGGCCGTCATTCGTTAATAGGTATGGCTACTAATAGTTAAAAACATGAAAACCTCACTTTTCAAACTGACCCTCACTCGCAGCAAGAAACGTGATGGCATAAAAGGGAGAGGGTTTGCACGTAACACATTCAAACACTTCATAATCAATCAATCTTAACATAAGCCATGCATGGCCTTGCATTCCACACAATTGCGGTTAATACACAACCTAGGCTCGCTCCTCACATAACAACCAAGCACAGGAAACCTCAAACCACTCTTAGTTCAGCCTCAAACCACCTAACTACCATCTCGGTTTTGAATTCGATAATCATAACATATTATCATGAGAACTTATAAAGAGACGTGTAATTGGGTTTATGCACTTACTTGGGCAAGCAGCACCATCCAGGGGTGCGTTACCGCAAGCATACATATATTTATATATATAACCACATTTACGTATATGTTTACAATGCCTTAACTTGAAATAACACTTAACAAACCAACTAAACGAATCAAAAAGGAATCTTATCGCATTCGAGGTGTTCATTTATTATTTCAACGTGATGGTTCAGGTATAAACTAACTAATCACACAAGCAAGGATTCTAAGCACACTCATTTCTTTTTGAAGCCATTAGTCGAACATGAATTAACTAAGTGTACATGTATCAATTCTAAACATTCATATTTCACTTCGAAGTTACTAAATGAACGTGAATTAACTAAGTGTACATATATCAAGCCTAAACATTCATATTTCACTTCGAAGTTATTAAACGAACATAAATTAACTAAATGTACATGTATCTACTCTAAATAGGTAAATTTCATTCCCAAGCTATTTTTTAGGCATGTATTAACTAAATATACTTGAATCGATCCTAAACATGCATAATTCATTTCGAAGCTACCCTTCAGGTATGTATTAACTAATATATTTGAATCGATTCTAAACATGCATAATTCATTTCGAAGCTACTTTTCAAGGATAAACTAACTAAACTTAACATGCATTGATTTAAACTAAATTCAGTTGGAGCAGAACATGCATAACCCCAATCGATGTGACTAATCCTAAACTCACATGCAACGCAATTTAAAGGTTAAAATAATTTCGAAACTACTAATACTTAGGAGGCGAGAAATACCCACTCAGACTCTAAGCTACGGACAAGTTCTAAGCACTTTCAAACTCGATTTGGATGCTGGAAAATGTCAATCCTTAACCCAATTAGTCCCAAACGCATGCCTAATAACTTAGACTGAACCAAAGCCTGAATGCCTTGCTTGAACCGAAACCCTAGCTTCTGAATTGATGAACTTTTAGTGCAATTTGGGTCGCATTCGACCCCTTAGTTTCTAATGGGGGTTGATTCTACTGAGAATGGCCAGATTCTGGCACGTGGGTGGCGGTTCAAGGCGCTAAAATGTGACTGGCTTGGCTTCGATTCACAGAGAAAGGTTGGGAAAACGGGTTGGTGGTGGCCGAAGGTGAGTGGGTTGTGCTCAAGGGACCACTGTGGTCCTCCCCTTGCCGGTGACATGTGGCGGAGGCGAAGAAGACAGGCGGTCACCTGTGGTTTGCGTGGGAGAGGAGGAGACGTAGAGGAGAGAGAAGGGGGGTCGGGGTGTCAGGGTCTCTGCCCAAAAATCATCCCTCTTTTTTACTATTCCTCTTTTCTTTTCTTTTTTTTTTTGTTCAAAAGCTACGCTAGTTAAATCATGTTCCCAAATACATTAACGTTCAGTCTAAGCTTGAGTCAAAATGTCCTAAAACCAGTGTCCTAATCAAATTCGGCATGCGACTAAATAAATCGAATAAAGACTTCGAAGGTGTGAGTTCGCATTGACTTAAAAATTTTTTGAATAATCGACGGTAATATTAAGAATATAAGTAGCGATGAAATATTTTTTTAATAAAATTATCGTTCACATAAGCATATCGATAATAATTTAACTCGTATAGTTACTAAAAGTACAATTTTAGAACATGGAAGGTAAGGTAGCTAGGCTAACTTGAAATAAACACGGCGGGTCTTACACTTTTCCCTCCTTAAAAGAATTTCGTCCTTGAAATTCTAAACCTAAGTTCGGTCATTCCTAGAATGTATGCACACAACTATGATCTACACGGTATATTTCCAAAAGGTGTCATTATGCAATCACTATTTCTTTTAGATTAAAAAAAAGTCTTACGAGATCCAGTCTTCTCCTCACCAATCCTCTTCAAGCGTTTACTCACTCTATTTAGGTGTTGAGGGCAAATTGCATCGAAGAGAGGCAACTAAGTTAGCATGGAAAACCATACTTCCCTTGTTTTAAACAAAATGAACACAAACCTTTGAATGTCTAGACTCAATTCGCATAGCAGATGGCAACTCCATGCAAATGCACCTATGGGTGGGCATCTAGAGGTGCGACAACAGAGGCAATATACAGGTAGTCTCATTCTAAAACATGAATTCAAGTCACCTTTGTGATCACAATGGTTAATTCAGAGATTTCTATAACATATTAGAATAATAAGAACGTCACATAGCACTACATAGCANNNTTTAAGTACAATAACATCGCATTGTATGGTATAGTATCAGCAATTCAGCATTTTCAAGCCTGAGAATTGAAAGTAACATGAAGCCGACCAATGTACATATGGCATACGAAACGAATGCATATGTGATTGACATTTCTAAGTTTTTATATCAATTCTGACTAACTTTTAAGCATTTCATTCATGGTAACTTAAACAGGACATGTTAAAGTCGTATGAAGGAGTTAACTTAATCAGGTTCATTCAAAAGCATGAAGATATTAGGTCAATCTAAGGTTAAATCATTCACTAGAAGGTTACCACGTTACACTAAGGTAGCAGAGATACTAATTACGCCATGATGGCAATGAAAGAACTTGAAGTAGCATTCAAGATCACAAGAACATCACGCAGGGTTAACATCAAAGCATTGAAGATCAAGAATCAAAATCCCTAAGGAAAGATCACCACTCTTAAAACTTCATTCTAACCCCTCAACTCGTTTCTAGGCCCTAAACGGCCAAGCTTCCCTACTGACAAATAGTTAGGCACATAATAAAACAAGCAACGAGGATTGAGTTTGAAGCTTTCATACATACTTTTGAAAATGCAGTGACTCTTCACATATTCCGAGATTGAATGTACAATGCATTACTAGGATTTAACTATTTGAAATTTCATTTAAACTATATTTGGAACACATTCATAACATATATATAGGTTATGTACATTTGAAAGTTTTCTTATTTTCGTAAAAATGTTTTACTTGGCCTCTTAAGGCTTGTATTTCTTTAAAAGAACATCTTTTCTTTTCTGAATAGCTTAGAATGGAAGAAAGCCAAATCCCTATTTTATTAGAATTTTAGTTATAACATAAAAACATCTTGTTGTGCTGGCTAGGGGAGGTCAACATTGCCCTTACGTGAGATCGTTACTTATAATCTATGTTA
>NCQV01093605.1:7450-23132 GCA_002740545.1 Lophocereus schottii | reverse complement strand
TGTAGATCGGTCTAAACTGAGTCTGGGTAAGCAACCCATGCGCCAAACGTGCCACTGAGGCGGTGACGCGTGGATGTACGCTCTTCTAAAGATGGCATTTTTCCAGTTTTCTTTCTATGGCTGCGTAGATCAGCGACGATGAGGGATTCTGGGGGGAAAAAGACTGTGAAGCAACCTTCGTCGGCGGCGCATGATGGTCACGCGCCATCCCTCCGTGGTGTTGACTGATGGGTATGGCTCGGTTTCCCTTATTTCCGTTTTCTACACCTTTTTTCCTCTTAATCTGAGCCACGATCAAGAATTAGTCAGAGGGGGTGTACGGTTAGGATTTTGGGTTTGAATATGGGCTTCTAATATCCATATCAGTTCAACATGCCAACATAAATCTCTGTTTAGGCAGACACATAAACCATAGGCATATCAAGCATTCATGAGATTAGCGTTAGGGCTTTCAGATCTAGGTTTTAATAAAACAGCCGCTTGCTAATCTTGCATTCATGAATTCGATTTGTCATAATCACACTTAGAATCATAATTTTGAATGCATAATAACAATAATCTACTATCATGTTTTCTTAATTTGGGCAGGATTAACATATAATCCCATAAAATCGGATAAAGAGTCATGCTTGTAATATATAAGCGTATTAAGCATGAATTTAATTAACGATCTAGACATGTACGTTCATCAGTGATTGTGAGCTAAAAACCAATCTTTAACCAATTCGAGATTTCAAAAACACAGAAGCATGCCTTTTTGATTGCATAATTACAAAAATTAAACTAATCATATAGTCACATTCAAAGAATCTAGCATGTTTATTACTCAGATCTTTAAACACTTAAAACGGGACTAATCCGATCAGTCAGACTCTAATACCACTGTTAGACAAATTAGGACTGACCTGGATGCGGAAATAACTATCGAGAATAGTCCACGTATGTAGTGATGAGTCGCGGCCACCAGAGTCACCTTAGGAGTGCCCACATCCTAAACCCGATGCCCAACAATGATGGCAGACAACAGTGAAGCGGAGGGGAAGAGAGTCTGAGAGATTTGTGTCTTGTGGGTGTATATCTGTGGCTAACCCCCAAAACCTCCTTTTATAGGTTATGGGGGTAGTTAGGGTTGTTTCCTTAGACAACACTAAGTGGCCATCGGGCCTAACTTAATAGGCCTAGTTAACCAAAAAAAAATGTAATTATAGTATAGATATTGCCAGCCATGAAAAAATAATTTTATTACCAACTTTTACATTTATCCAATATATTTTTATATCTAATTTATATCCTATCTCTTTTTTCTTTTCTAAAAAAAGTTTTATCTGATCTCGTTCTCCTCCTAGCAACACACTAATAATTGAAAATTATTTTGTTGAGAACGCAACCCTTACTATTTCCTACACCATCTATCGACAATGTTGACTTCTAATGCACTAACAATTACCCAAACATATGTGTTCTAGGTATTTCTAATTATAATTATTTACAAAATTGAATTAATTTTGCAGTCCATTGATAAGCTCCTAGGAAATTACCGTGTTACCAAGAGTAACTATGAACTAAACATATATTCTTAAATTATTTGTATGTTATACGTATCATTTTAAAAAATTCATTTAAAATTTAATTTACAACAACTATAACATATAAAATACAACTAGTCGAAAAATGATTGTATTCTACTACTATATAAATAAATACGTACTTACAAGTGCTCATTTTGAGTGTATACAATAGTTCCACAACTATACCAATATATTTCCATACCTAATTGCAACTAGCCTTTGTTTAGTTAAACTCATTCAGTACCATTCAACATTCAACATAATTCAAGATGTTTTAACAATTAGCATTAATAAGTACTCATTATAAGTCAAAAAGAATATGCCCCGGCCTTAAAATATAGGTCATCAAACTTTACCTCGAAACTTAAATCAAACCAAATTTGATAGGAAATTTTTTCTAAACTTATCATGAGACAAATTTGTTGAACCTAGAGTCAACCCAATCCAAAAAAATACAATTTGAATTAGAAGCAAGCCAAAATTTCATCGATCCTTATGTGTCTCAATTGGAGTTAAGTCAATTCACCCCAAGACGAACCAGCTTAATTACCAGCTGTCTCCAGCAAGTCACTCCAACATGTCTTGGTCATGAGCAGGCATGATTTGTTGGTGTTGCAATAGTCTTGTACTATGTATGTGGACCTTTGCTAGATGGCCAGTCGGCTTTGAGTTTGAAATCCTTTCCCATTGGTGTCAAGGTCTTTTTCTTAATAAAACCCACTTGCACATAGGGGCCGACCATATCTAATTGCCATATGTCAAAAAGTTTCCTTCTAGTAGTTAGCTACTTTCCTTGGCCTACATAGAAATACCAACTCTATAAATCCCCATCCTCAAATACCCAAAGTCAGCCACTTTTAAGGGATCAACTTCAGGGCAAGTCACATTGTTAGAAGAGAAAGGAGGACTCATGATGGATAAAGATCATGAAGAAATGCAAAGAGCCACCAAAGTGCAAAGATTCAAGGGAAAAAAGGGTGGAGTCATCCCACCAAAGAGGAAGCTTGTGAAGAGGATGATACTTGACAGCATTCTCAAATTTGTGGTTTCTCACTTTGTACATTCTTCATCTATCTCTATGAAGTCAACAACTAGGAGTTAGCTTGAAGCTTGTGAAGAAGACAAAACTTGATAGCATTGTCAAATTTATTATGCTCAATTCAAGCATTCTTTATCTACCTATACGAGGTCTATGACAAGGAGTGAGGAGTTAGAGAGATGACAACAATTTGCAATTTTGTATGTACGTATGTATGTATGTTCATTAAATATGTAAAATCGTAACTCCTTATTTAAAGATTTTCAGAAGTAGTTGTTTATAAATTTAAATAAGCAGCATAGACTTTTAAGAATATGTCTAGTGGAACTTCAATTCTCTTGATTTCTAACCATTGCTGCTCCTCAAGCAATGAAGATTTGTACATATTTGGTACTTTTGACTTTTAAATTGTAACATAATTCAACAAGGACATTACATATATAACAATAATATATTGAAGAATGTTATTCAACTTTTTCTATTATAAAGTGATGTTAGATGTGATGGTTTCATAATTTTAAACTACTTTCAACATATTAGTATCCCCATAAGGATAGCAACACAAATGTAAGAATAAGTGACTAGCATGTTAGCATATCTTTATACCTTAAAAGTTACCAATAAGAGAGTCATTCTTATGATTAATCAAAGGGTATTTGTGTATATCTTCATCTTTATGCCTTGAAAGCTAATAAGAAGAGTTATTCTTTCTATGTTTAGCATGTGTATTTTGTATAATTTTTAACTATTTGGAGGGTGGCATTGTCATTCTAATTTTTCCTTATGCTTCTTTTTTTTTCCCCCGACTATTATTAGTCAAGAGACAAGAAGAGTCCAAACAAAACTCTACAAGAATAAATCAACAAGATAAAAGCATCACAACTAGCTAAAAAAAACAACAAACTACAAAATTCAATTATCTAAAACTACCTACGAATTAAGCATCAACCTTTCAAAAATCAACACCCAAATGAGCAACGGATGGCCTCAATGAAATTAACAGGGAACCCAAACTAAGGCTCAATTGCACTGGACTCTTCGAAGAGATGCCCTTTGACAGTTCTTCAGATGAGAGGCACATGAAAGTCGAAAGAGCTTTGAGAATTAATAATACCCGTAAAAAAACAATGCACTTTTCTAGGCCAAACTTACCAAGGTGACCGTCTTTCTATGACTTCATCTTGTTCCCCACAAAATTAGGGGTTTGACTGCAGCAATGGGAATTAGCCTTCCCCAGAAAAAAAGCTTCCATGCCAACAATGAAAACTGCAAGCTTTGAAAATAATGCTGACGATAACGGGCGCCTTCAACGGTGCTAGTGGTGGCGGCTATAACAGGGTAGGTAGACGGGGAGGTGGGTTAGATCCTCAGAGTCGCACCATCCCGATCACACCATCGCTGCACCCAGTGGCTCTCAAATTCAGCTCCCAAGCGATTGTCATCTCTTAACAATCAATACTAAAAAGTCAAAATTTGAAGCATTAGCTAGGAGGATTGATGCGAAGTTCATCGTAGCTGAGCAATTCACACAGTAAGGCATGGTTTCAACTTTTGCTTTTACAGACCTGATCTGATTCCAAACTTGGCATTTTTCTTGCATTCTTTCATGATTAAGCCTCCTAAACCTTCTATTGCCTTTATATGCACATGCTCTTATGTCTGGTGTCCCTATCATCTCCAGATATCTCATTCCGTCTAGTGTGCTATCTTCATGCGATGATCACAATTTGGTGGGACCGTTGGCGCGTTGTTCCCCTTTTGTTGCTCTTCTTCAATGTCTTTGTTATACTTGACTTCGCTGCGTTCTCATTCTCTATGGCATTTTTTAGTCCCCAGAGCTTTCCTATTTGCAAGGATTCTTTGGTTAGCCGCACCAAGCTTTCAGATGTTTGTCTTGTTGAGTGGTCCGAAGTTTTTGGCTTGGTTTGATCTACTCGTTTGGGGGCTTGTTTTTTGTGAGCTTTCTTGGGTATAAGCTGTGATTGAGGACGTGTTTGAACAGCATGTTCAAGCCCATACCCTGGTGGTGCATCTCCCTCAGTTTGTGGTACTCAAAATTCCCCTTCTTCCAATTGAACTTCTTCAGTTTCCAAGGCTCTGGGAGTTGCTTTTTGTTCCAAGTCATTATTGTGAATGATTCCATCTTTCTCAAAGCCTGGAGGTGGAGGGGGCAGCCCTTCACTTTTTGGCTGCTGGTGTGGTGAGGCATTTCCCGATGTGTTTAAATATTTTAATAATTTAAGTGCTGCTTCTAAATAGCTGTTTTGGCTAAAACACAAAGTTTTGGTTCTTGATGCTGAAAAAATGCTCACTTCTTTACTGTTGCCTAGTTGTTACATATCCTTGTTCAAAATTTGAATAATTTGAATAATTGGAGTCTCTTTGACTACTCTGTCCAGCTCCTCATCGACATGGCCCTCCAATCTCAAATGGCTTTAAGCCATGCATGTCATTCCTTGAGGTCCCATCATCATCCAAGTCCTCAAAACCTAAGACATCGCCATTTGAATGCTTATCCTCCATGTTTGAGTGACGTGATCTTAGATAACTCTGATGAACAACTTGGAATGCAAGCGCATCCTCTTTGATCATAATTTTGTAATCTTGATCGCCCAAAGGGAAAAGGATTTGTTCCTTAATCATTGGGAAGAGGTCAGTTGCAATCACGACTCTCATGACTTCAAAAGACTCAGTGCCAGTGGGTGAAATTAAGTTATGACAGTTTCCCCTTCCTCATTTACTTCCCCTATTTCCAATCAACTAAGTTATGATAGTTGATGAACTAATAAAATTAGTGTAAAGTATCAAGATTATCAGAAGTTTTGTAAATAAGAAACTTTCCTCATTTTCTATGATATTACACCGTATGTAAGAAACTTTCTCACTTACGATCCATTTGATATACAATGATACCGCAAATAAGAAACTTCAATTTTCAGGTTCTACAAAATTGTAATATCAATAAAAGATGGGATACCGTAAGTTATGTAAGTCTTTTATACACATGCAACGTTAATGTCGTAACCATCGAAATAATCTAAACTTGGTTATAACTTCCTTTTGGGTTATTAACTCGTTTATTTGTTATATTCTATTTAATGAGAAATTATACTTTTATTATTCTATCTTTCCTTATATCTTATCATTGTCGTGCCTATTTAAGTGATCACAAGTTCCATTTTGCTTAAGATCATAAAACCAAGGAGGGCAAGTGGAGCAAACTAATGCACTATCTATGGCTTCTTTGATAGTGAGCATTCTACAATGCATTCATTATAGCTGTAGGAACTTGAATATACATATCATGTATCACACAACTTCTTTTACAAAGAAAAATCTAATTTTTATTAGCAATATATCAACTTTGCATACCAACTATTTTACTCACTTATGAGTCCTAATTGGAAAAAAAAAAAAAATTACACTTAATCCTACGCCAAATAAGATTTGAATTCGCCTCTCGCTCCTTTGGCCTTCCACTAAGGTCCTGTTCGATAAATTAGTTGTTTAAGGAATGAATAATTGTTCTAATTTAGCTGTTTAGATAAGCAGTTGAGAAGTGTTATAATAAATTTAGTTATTAGGTTAACTCATTGATATAAATTGACATAAAATGGTACGGGTAATTTCCAAAAAATAAAATCTACAAAGGATACAAAAAAAAAAAAAACAGTGAAATGCTACTTTTAAATGCCAAAGTTTTCTCGGAAAAAACTATTTGAACATTAGTCCAAACAACTGTTGAAGACTTAAAAATTAACTCATTAATATTTTAATTTAATAAAAAATGCTAAAACTACTCCAAAAACTTAGCGTTGAAGACGGCCAAAAACATCTCTATGACGGTTGGTGAGTATATAGCCCCTTGAAGTTAGGGGCAAGCTCTTAATTTTCTCCCTTTTCCCCCTGATTCTTTAAACAAGAAAGAATAACAAGAGGGAAAAAATATCACAAAAAGATAGAGCTATTTATTGGTCCAGGATCGAACCGAACCGATCTGGACCGAAAATCGAGTAAGGGTCACTTAGCAGACCGAAGACCGGACCAATCTATAGTCGGTCCAAACCTGGACCATATCGAAATCGGACAGACTGTGGACCAGTCTCAAGTGGGCTACAGGGCAGCCTGGGCTAGCGAGATGGCTAATTGGGCTTCGCAAGTTAGAATTTCTAGAATTATGCTTGCTAAATTTTTGGCCTTTTAGGCTCTCAAGGGCTGAAGACCAATTTTCTGTTTTACTTTGACATAAAAAGCTCATAAATTGACAATTTATAATGGGCTAATGGGTTGCTCCTGTTGCATAATATGAGCAGTTGTATCCTACATATATGGCTAAGTGTTAAAAACTACCAACTAACATAGAATTTCCACTTCATAACCGAAGTCACGAGGTTCATGCCCTATTGATGCCTATTCATGCATCCATACTCCACAGCATAGAAGCATATTTAAAAGGATTCTAGATCTAATTAATAATTACATTACATAATCAACTTATCAATTAACAAAGACAAGCATAATGCATATGTAAAGGCACTCCGAAATTACAAAGTTCAATACATTACCAACAAAACTTGTAAATTAATCACATAACCAAAGTCTTCAATCCTAAAATACCAAATGCGTAATTCTTGGATCGATAAATGGAGATAATACCTTGGAGAACAAAGCCTTAGACTTGATCACTTGAGGGACTTCTTTGCAAGAATATGTTCTCTTTATTCCTTTGGTTTAACTTTCAAGTGTTTAAATATTCAAGAAGTATATGGTAATAAATAAAAAATTGAGTTAGTCAACATAAAATAAACTAGCTGGACAAAAAATAATAATAATAATAACAATAATAATAATGATAACAACAGATAAACAAGAATAATAAGAATAATAATATCAAAGCTGCCTCAATGCTGACTGACGCACCAAAAAAGATTTTAGATTCAAACTCAGAAGCAAGCGCATCACGTGTCCAAGCTCTGAACCACCGCCCTTCGGATAAACCCGTAAAACCCCTTTCGTCAGTGTTCGTCCTTGGTTTGTGCTCTGGCTCCCTCTCCGCTCTTCTCCCCTCTCGTTATCTTTTTGCAATTACAGAGTGCAGGCCCCTTCTCTCTCTCCTCAAACCTCAATCCTCAATCCTCAAGGTTCTCAGGTTTGTTTTTTCCATAAGTCTTTCTTCTTACATGTTTTCCTGCTACTATTTACGATTTGAAATCCCATTAATTCTAGTCACAACTCTTGCTTCTTTCTCCCTGATTCAGCCAGCTTTTTTCTCTTCCTTGTTTGTGTTTTAAGGGATGGCCCCTAAGTATCATCTTTAAGACTCGAATTATCCTCCCCTTTTGTCGAAATAAAATTGAATTTAACGATTATGTTTGGCTCGAATTGGACTGATAGTTTGTACCTTTCGCCCGCCTTCGTTGTTACTTGGCAACCTCTCTTTCTCGTTTCATTTGCGTTTCTTCTCCTAGTTTAGGGAAATGAATTATTACTTGTTTTGTTCAGAAAACTGCAAGTAGAAGAAGCATCAAGTGGGCAGGTTTTCTACTTCAAGGAAGCAGCATAAGTTGATGGAAATTGTTGTCCCTTTACTATAGGAAGCTGACTGGGTTGGCATAGTGGGCTAATGAACAAAGTGAGATGCCAATTCTTGTGAAATCTCTGTTGCCCTTTAGCATATCATCTTCCTTTGATGCCACTGCCCCTGGCAAGGTGCTTCGATCTCCAGCTAGTTCATCTTTGTGCAAGCTTCAGCAGTGTAGAAACCCTAATAGAGCTTTACGGGGTAGTCTTTTCTTTGTGCAAAGCCCAGAATTTTTGAGAAATTACTCACTTTTGAGAGCAACCCAAACTGTCTTTTGCCACACAAAGGATGTTTCACGAGATTTGACAAATACCCAGATGCCCCAAACGCCTCAGAATGAAGAGGATCTTAGCAATGAAGAGCTAGACTTGCTGAACAGGCCATCTCCTATACCCATTAATGGTGGCTCTTCTTCACAGCTTGAGAGCAAACTACCTTTGAAACCCAGAAAAGATGCAGCATTGGAGCCTTTTCTAAAGTTCTTTAAGCCTAAAGATTCAGCAGAAGAACAAGTCAAAGAAGGCGAGGTTGGAGTGGAAAAGGAATCTGAAAAGGTAGTGGTAGAGTACTATGAGCCGAAGCCTGGTGATTTTGTTGTTGGTGTAGTGGTTTCTGGCAATGAGAATAAGTTAGATGTCAATGTAGGGGCAGATTTGTTGGGCACAATGTTAACAAAGGAGGTTCTTCCTTTGTATGACAAAGAGATGGAGTACCTGGTATGTGATTTAGACGGAGGTGCAGGGGAATTTATGGCTAATGGAAAGATGGGAATAGTTCAAAATCGGGGTGCAATAAGTGGGAAACCTGTCGCTGGTAGGCCTGTAGTGGATCCTGGAACTGTTTTGTTTGCTGAGGTTCTTGGTAGGACACTTAGTGGCCGGCCATTACTTTCCACCCGGCGTCTCTTCAGACGGATTGCTTGGCATCGTGTGAGGCAGGTTCTTTTCTCACTTTTAAAATTTGGATAAGCTGTTTAGTGATCACCATATGGACTTAGACTGTAATGCTTTGATTCTGTGCTATTCTATGTTAAACTTGTTGGACTTCTTGATCTTTTGCTTACAATGATGTTTGGTGATTATGCAACTGCTCAACACTACGCTTTTGTATCCCTTCAAGTGTTTTCAGAAGAGTGGCTTCTGGACTCTGGAATCTATGTTGAGTCTTAAATTGGTAGCTGTGTGGGTTTTGGATTGGTGGGGTTCTATGGGAAGAAGCAGAGCTGAGATACTTGTCAACTGCTCAACAAGGAAGGCTTTCGTGTAGATTGTGTTTATGATTGATGTATCTTAGTTTAAATTTAATCTTTATGTTTTTTTTTCAACGTCCCTTTTCTTTTGTGCAGATAAAACACTTAGATGAGCCTATTGAGGTTAGAATTACAGAATGGAATACAGGCGGCTTGCTTACTAGAATTGAGGTTGGTGCTGGGTTGGGCTCTGTTGCTTAATGCCTGTCTGTGGAGCATATATGCTTTATTCATTTTCCTTCTGCAGGGTCTGCGGGCATTCCTTCCGAAGGCTGAGTTAGTTGACAGAATGAAGAGCTTTGCTGACTTGAAAGAGAGGGTAACATAAGACTTTTGCATTTGAAGGCATATGTTGAATATTTACATTGGTAGAGAAGATTAGTATTTTATTTTATATAATTGAAATATTTGAGGATGTTAAAGTATTACCCTACACTTAACAGAAGATGCCTATTTGCGTGAGCCTGAGTGATTATTTCACATGGAATCAAAATAAGCCTGATACCTTAACAATTCCCGCCTCGTCAACGCTTTTGAAGTTAGCGTGACTGCTAAGCTTTCTTGGTAAATGTGAATATCAATTCATATGTGTGAAGGTCGTTGTGTCCATTTCATACCATGTTTTGGCTGATACAGCCGTTGATCTTACTGCGCTGTCCTTTACTTATTTATCGATACAATTATTATGCCTTTTACATTAATAATACCTTCTATTCAATTTTCATATTTTTGTTCATTTATATTGTCCATAAGAAAATTTTGTTTTTAAACAATATCTGTATGACAATTTTGCATCTATCTGATTACAGTCACTCGTGATTCCTGCCCCTCTGCTGTCTTGCATCCTCAATTTGATTTTTGAGAATAGGATGAGTTGACATGGCCTTTATGAAATTTTTCCATTGTTTCTTTGTCGAAGACCTTTTCAATTGTTTCTTTGTCAAGTACCTAAAATTCAGCTTATTGTAATCCTTTAATTCATGATGAAAAGACATATTCTCACTGTACTTGCGTTTCACGTCTGTTCTGTGAATTTCACTGGTTGACAGTCAGCATAATGTATAGGTGTCTAGTCACACAGTTGTTGGCATTCGTTGATTTGGTTCTGGCAACTGAGAAGAATAAGGTTCCCTTTGTGTGTCTCTGCATTGTGCGAAGCTATGTTCATGGCCCAGATGCATTTGTTTGTTGCCAATTCTGGTCAACAATTATGCCTTAGTTCTATGCTGTTAATTTGAATAGTCAGTTTGATCAGATGAATTGACCCATAAATGATAGCAGTTTGGACAAAATTGCAAGTAAAGAAAATAAAGAAATGATTGAAGAAGAGAGGTAAGCATGAAAAGAGAGATAGAGATGTCTACTGTTTAGAATTTAGGATTTGGTAAGTGGATCTTGCAACGATAGTTAGATATGGGTTGAGCTGCTTTACTTAGGATGAGTAATAGGGAGAACTTAGCTGTTTCTTATTTCAATAGGAGTTACATTGGAACACTTGGAAAGCAGGGGCGGAGGGAGCGTGATGTCAGTGGGGTCAACTGACACCCTTCCCCCACCGGGGAAAACAAAAATTAGTATGCTGAAAAACTAAAAGAAACTGTTTTATAAATAACTATTGTGGCGGACATGTTTGTTGTGCATGTACGTAGCCTAGCGGTGGGAGCGCTTGCGTTGTGGCTTTATGGTTGAGGACATCGTGGGTTCGAATCCTGCTGGGCCATCTGTTGAATTTTTTCTTCTTTTTTTTTCAGTTAGTCGCATCTTTTTTTCTTTATTTTTTTTGGTCAGTAGGATCTCCCAATTTAAAGTTCGAAGTCTATTAATTATAGTTTAGTACTTTAACTGACTTCAATTTGTTATTCAATCCTTAATTTATAAATTTATTTGTTTTTTAAGTTTATTTATGAGTTTAATTTGTAAATTTCAATTCTAAATTTGTTTAATTTGTGGATTTAATTTTAATTATAGGTCAAAGTGTATAAGTATTTCGAAAAGATAGCACTTTAATTGACCTCAGTATTTCAACTTGTTGATTAATCCTTTAACTTGAGGTTAATTTACTTTTTCAGTTTTAATTTATGAGTTTAATTTGCCAATTTTAATTCTAAAGTTGTTTAATTTGTGGGTTAATGTCAATTCCGACTCATCCCTTCAAGTTCTAAATTCGAAAACTCATTACTTAATGAAAAAAGTCAGAATGATATCACTCAACTACAATTATCATCTTATTTTCGACACCCCTCCCCCAAATTCCTGGCTTCGCTACTGGTGGGAAGTGCTTAGGTGGATTGCCTATACTGATCATTAGGCGTGGGTATGATGCTGCCCTCATGTTATTCAATATTCAATAAGTTTTAGAAACCCGGACTTCAGCCCTCTAGGGAGCAGGGAAGATCAAATAATTCACATATGTTGTTAAGGATTTTCAAATAAGCTTCTTTAATAAGGTGGAAGCCTTCTTATTTTCTTTTATATATATATGTTCTTTTTGGATCTTGTGAACATTTTTTCCTCCTATTCATAGGAGTGTTTTTTGAGCTCTACTCTAGTTCTATTTTGAGATTTTTGCTCTCTTTCTTCTTCTGTTCTTTATTATTATTTTTTTAAAGTTCTCCTATTCGGGTAGCCTTTTTCATCAGATAGAATGTCCACTATTGTGATTCAGATCATAAAAAAACCCCACAGGCTTTGTCTGGATGAAGATGCCCTTCTGAAAGGGGCCAGTGAGGTTGAGAGAACTGTGGCTGAAAAACAAAGCATTTACTGATAGATAAATTAGAAAATGCTCCTACGGTCCTACCTTTTTGCTGAGTAGAAGATAGCAGGATACCATCAGCTAGCTTGATCTTCTAGACCATTCATACTGGAGGTTGATGGTTGCTTTAATAAGATTGGGTTCAAGTTGCCAGGTGTCTCTGCACCTTAAGCTTTCATGTACTCAGTCAGTCTGTCATTGTTATTAAAATCATGTATTCTTGACAAATTACCTCGGTCAGCATCTTAATGAATACAATCTGAAATAATGGACCATTCTGTCATGCGAAGGCCATGGCATCACTAGTATCAGTAACTACTGTCATGGTTTATAATGAGAACGTAAGATATTTTGGACGAAGTCCTATTTTCAGTCATGACATCTTTGTTGCCAAAAATATACCATCCAGTGTACAGTTTAAACTGAAATCTGACCTTTTTCGCCCTTATTATTTATGACTGAAGCACCTATTCATCAAAATGGAGAGCCGAATTATTTTTGGGCAACAACTTTCTGGATTTCAGCAGAATGCCCCATGAAATATGAATCCATCAGAAATAGGTTCTCTGTATGTCAAGGGTAGGCTGCTACATTGAGTCCCCTACTTGGCTGGACTTTGGGGTATAGATTTGGATCTGACCATTGAGTATGGTCCTTCGAGCAATAGTTTGGATGGTTTTGACTTACCTTTCTTTACAAATAATTGTGGCCTTTCTCCATTGAAGAGAGCACTCGTGCTGGAGTGTGGCCTGCCTGCTTTCTGTTGCTTTATACTTTCACAGTATAACTTCAGGTTTCTTTTAGCTTTTGGGAACATGTGTAAGTTATGATGTCTTGGAGGCATTGTTTCGGTCATCAAGTTTCGCAAGTTGTCAATGGACTCATCAGAAGGCTTATAGCTATATCATGATCAGATGCTCAGATAGCTTCTTAGGGGCTGGAGCATCTGGTGGCAAAGCTTTTGCTTTCTGACTTTTTTCTTGGGGTTAATTTGAGAATAAGTTCTTGTCTTTGCAGCATATCTGCTTGTCTTTTTTTCTTTTTATGTATGTCTTTTAAGTGAATATGTTACCTTTCTGTTTTTTTGATGGGCTTAGCGAGCATGATAATAAATTTCTTAGAAGTTTCATTAACCTTAAATGTCGTCAAGTTTTCTAATGCTTGTATTTTGAACTCGGCAGGTAGGGTCTTGGATGTATGTTCAGATCACTCGAATAAATGAAGCAAATAATGACTTGGTACTCAGTGAACGAGAAGCTTGGGTGAGCCTGTACTTTGTATGCAAGTTTCTTTATTTACTGTAATTGGGTCCATGATGCACCCACCCTTTTCCAATGTTGCAGTTAAAAGAAAGGGGTCTGAACTTCCTGTCTGTTGCACTAGGAGAAATTGTACCTCCAGGAAGGAGCACTTCTAGAAGGGACTGTCAGGAAAATTTTTCCGTATGGAGCCCAAGTGAAGATAGGTCAAACAAACAGGACGTAAGGCATACCCATGATTTGTTTTGAAATTCAGCACTCTTTTGGATATTAAATTGACACTTCATTTCATACGAAGGGATCAAAGTTATAGTTGAAATTGAAATCACCTAAGCCAAATAGCCAAATACCATAACGATGCCATATCTTGTTGTACCTAGTTAATAATCATTATAGTTGAGGATATGTTCCTAGAGCCTGCTGAAGCGGGGCCGGGGCCGGGGCCTACACTCGATGGTGGTGGTGTTGTATCTAGACTAATCTAGTTTTATCTGTTCATACTTGCAATTGAACAGTAGGATCCTCTTTCCTTGACATTTCTTTGAGAGCATGGAGGGGAATCCTTATAGTCAAGAATTTCTTTTTCTGGGAGGCAGCTAGGAAGCACATTGAGATAGGGGCGGAGCCATGTTTGGCCCAAGGAGTGTCACTTGACACTGCAGGTTTTTGGGGAAAAAAATTTATATATAGAAAATTCTGCGGAAAACAGAAAAATAGAAATATATGATTTAGTTGCTTACTCCAACATAAGTTGCCACATAGTTGAGTGCTTAGCGCCTACAGCAGGTTGCGTGTTTGAATCCAGTTTCAACAGCTGTCCTTTTTGTTTTAACTTGGCCACTTAATTTTTTCCCCCTTTAATTTCCAAAGCAGTCAGTCCGTTCCTTATGCGGGCACTGTTTTTTTTCCCCATTAATTTTTTTCCTTTTCATGGTAGCCTTTAAGTTTCTTTCTTCCCACTTATGATTTCAGCCGCTTAATTCTGGAGCCCTAAAGTTAAAGCTAGGTAAATCCCTAATTTTAGTTTATAATTAAGTTTTTTTTTTCAAAAATTTTTATTTTTCATTTACTAGTTTTGTCAAATTCGTGTTAAAATGGTTGGATTTTGTGATTTGCTCTCATGAATTAAGGAATTAGAGTTCTTGGTTGACGACTTGGTGTAATTTGGTTGGTTGTTTCTTGTTGGGGGAAATTGGTTAGTTAATTAATTTTGAATTCTTATGCTCTTGATTTTTAAAAGGAACTTAAAAATTGGTTAATTAATTAATTTTAAATTCTTATACTATGGATTTCTAAAAGAAATTAGCTTCCTTTGTTTATTTATGTGCCTATTGTTGTTAGTTATTTTGAGATTGGTGTTTTTAAAAGTTTGTCAATGAGAATATCATGCTTACAAATTACAATTTTAAGACACGAGATCTTGCTGGGAATAATTTTTTAAAATGTATTAGCTATGTACTTTCATTTTCAGAACTAATGTTGAAATTTTATATTATGTGTATATTTGGTCCTGGCCCTGCTTGGTTCGAATCGGCACTGCATTGAGAGCTTCCTTATCAGCCCTTCTACAAAATATATGTATATATACACACACACAAACACACACACACACACACACACACACACACACACACACATATATATATATTTTTTGGTGTGGAAGAGGGGCTAAGCCCCTAAGAGAAATTTATTAGAATTTGTCCTTTCGGGGCCAGTAAACACCCCTAGTATCAGCAAGCAAGCAGTACATCCTTTATCTCCATAGGAGGCGATTGATAAATCGTAAATCGTGTTTCCGCCTCAATTTCCATATTAGCTAATCTATCCGCTACTTGGATAGCTTCACGATAACAATGAGCAATTTGAACCTCCCATTCTGTGTTCGTGAGTAACTCGGCGCATTGCCGTAATAGGCCTGTGTACTTCGGGCACCAATCCATGTTTCCTATCAACATGCCCACGAGGACGCTTTCAACTTGCGTATCCGTAGTCGAGAAGCGAGCTTGAGACCTTGAAGCACGGCACGAATTTCCCCTTTCACAGCTGAGCATGAACCCAACTGTTCAGAAAATCCCCCATGCCAGTCGCCCGTATCGTTTCTGATTACCCCACCTGCTCCTGCTGGCCCAGGATTGCCTCTAGCTGTGAGATACATACTTAAAAGAGGAATGTATGCCCTCGCTAAGAAATACATAAAGTGACCGCCTTGTCACCTGTCCTCCACTCCTCCC